>ONZH01022197.1:0-41073 GCA_900303285.1 Rhinella marina | reverse complement strand
CAAGCCGCTACACTGCGACTCAGCTGACCTCATAGTTTTTCAATGGGATTCAGGTCTGGAGAAAGTTCAGGCCACTCCATTTGGGGTACCCCAGGCTCAAGCAGCCGTTCCCTAATGATGCAATCTAGATGAACTGGTGCATTGTCGCCCGTGAAGATGAAATTAGACCTTTTTTTTTTCAGCAGATGCATAATGACTGGATTAATTATGCTATTTAAGTAGTATGAGCTTGTCACTGTACCATTCACAAAGAGTAGGGCAGTTCTGTGTCGATTAGACACACCAGCCCACATTGTAACACCACCACCAAAGGCTCATCTGGTGACAACAGTGGCTGATGCATAGTGATCTCCTTGACATCTCAAACATTGTTGCCGGCCATAATTTCTGCTCAACATGAATCGAATTTCATCAGTGAACAGCACTGAGGCCCACTGGTCCCTCGTCCAGCATAGATGCTCCCTGGCACATGTAAGACAATGGCACATGCAGACCATGCTGATTTAAATGGTTTTGAATGGTCTGTCCTGACACATGGATGCCTCCCACCTCCCTTAAATGAGTGGAATTCATCATTTGGTTCTGCAGGGCATTGTTCATAATAAAGCGGTCATTAGTATGGAATGTGGCCAAAGGATGTCCACTTCTATGCTTTTGTGTGACTCTACCAGTCTCTCTGTATCTCTGTTGCAACCTGCAGATGACACTCTTTGACTCTTTAAGCTTGGTGATAACTTCTGTCTGAAAACATCCTGCCTGAAGCCTCTCAATTTAAATACCAATTCTAACTGAACCAGGAAATGTATTGGGCGATTCATGAATCAAACACCTATGGTGAATTTTGCCATTAAGCTCCTTGTTAGAAAACAGCAAGTTGTACAACAAGTGCTGAAACATTGTAATGGTTAGAGTGAATTTTAGGTTCATCCACAAGCCAAATATCCCTAACTTTTTGTGAGTAGTGTATATATATATATATATATATATATATATATATATATATATTTATATCCTTGAAAAGTATTCATACCCCTTGTACTTTATCCATACCCCTCAAACTTTTCCACATTTATTCATTTTACAACCCACAAACTTCAAATTATTTTTTGAGATTTTATCGTATCGAGTAGATCAACACAAAGCAGTTGTATGTTTGAAGTGAAGAAAAGAATAATTTTAAATTTAAAAATTTTAATTTAATTAATGTTTAATAAATAAAAATCTGAAAAGTGTGGCGTGCATTTATATTCAGCCCCCTGATTCAATACTTTGTAGGACCACCTTTCGCTGCAATTACAGCTGCAAGTTTTTTGGGATATCTATCTACCAGCTTTGCACATTTAGAGACTGACATTTTTCCCCATTATTCTTTGCAAAATAGCTCAAGCTCAGTTCGATTAGATGGAATGCATTTGTGAACAGCAATTTTCAAGTCCTGCAACAGGTTCTCAACAGAATTTAGGTCTGGACTTTGACTAGGCCATTCTAAAGCATGAATATGCTTTGATCTAAACCATTCCATTGTAGCTCTGGCTGTATATTTAGGGTTGTTGCCTTCTGAAAGCTGAACCAATCATATATAAAAACAAAAACCTTGACAAGTGAAGTAAATAAAATGTATTATCTTGTCACATTGTGTATCTTAAGGGTTGAGATACAGTATATTAGGCAGCAAGTAAACATGATCAGTTTTCGATGATGCATGGGCGGACTGGCCATAGACCCTACAGAGAAGTTTCCTGGTGGGTCGATGTCCAGGGTACCCTCCACCACGCCAAATAAGTACTGAATTGAAGTTCCTAGAGCTGGGAGCATCAAGTACCTATGTACTTGACTGATGCCTACAGATGCCCTTCTGAATTTTGAATTCAACAGTATTGCCATGCAGAGGTGACTGGAGTAGGTGGAAAGAATGTGGCCACCACAGTGAGGCATCTTCTGGGAAGGTAGTTTAAGCCACTGGAACATTATTTTGTGGTGCACTGTGGTGAGTAGTTCTGCAGGAGGAGTATTTTGTACCACAAAATGGTACCATAAGGAAGCGCTCACTTGTACGTAGGGACCCCCATCAGACCTCAGATCAGCCCACCCAGCCACTTATAAGAACCTTACTTACCTGTCCTGCGCTGCCCTCCGGTCCCGCACTCCACTCTTTTCCCTGCCGGTGCGCACTATGACCTGATGCTCAGCGTCAGGTCATAGTGCGCGCCGGCAGGGAAGAGAGTGGAGCGCGGGACCAGAGGGCAGCGGCAGCGCAGGACAGGTAAGTAAGGTTTTTATAAGTGGCTGGGTGGGCTGATCTAAGGTCTGATGGGGCACAAGACGCTGCTCTGAGGTCTGATGGGGGCACAAGACGCTGCTCTGAGGTCTGATGGGGGCACAAGACGCTGATCTGAGGTCTGATGGGGGCACAATATGCTGATCTGAGGTCTGATGGGGGCACAATATGCTGATATGAGGTCTGATGGGGCACATTATGCTGATCTGAGGTCTGATGGGGGCACAGTGGGCTGATCTGAGGTCTGGTGGGCGCACAGTGAGATGGTATGGGGTCACAGTGGGGTGATATGGGGCCATAGTGGGCTGATCTGAGGTCTGTTGGGGGTCTGACATGGAGGGCTGATGGAGTTCTGACATGGAGGGCTGATATGGGTGTCTGATGTGATGTCCTGAAATTTATGGGCAGTCTGATAGGAGGATCTGATGAAAAATATTTTTTTCTTATTTTCCTACTCAAAACCTAGGTGCGACTTATGGGCCGGTGCGTCTTATAGAGCGAAAAATACGGTATATAATGGCTCTACATAACTTTGGCACTTGTTTCCACCTGCCCTGTGACATGGTTTAAACTATATCAGATCTGCTGACGTAGTTTAAGGCCATTTTCCACACTATAAGTGGCATAGAAAATAGTAAATGAGATGGGCCCCTTCCCCTGCCCCACGCCATGACCCCTTTTTCCACCACCTCAGAAAAGCATGAGCAGGGAAAAGGCGCAAATCCCCTTTGCGACAAACTCTGCGTCTAAAATGAGCCAAAAAGTGGCGTATTCTTCATAAATGATCCCCATTGTGTATAAACATATTTGACTGAAAATTCTACAATGAAATATTAGCTTACACAAATGAACCTTTTGGAGTGCAGAAATGCTTGTGGGACTTTGGCTTTCACTGCAAAATAATTTTTAGAGTTGAACAAGTCTGATCTATATTAATCCAGAAACCTACAGTCTGACATGAGGCCTTGATTTCAATGGGTTCTATACAAAAGACTGTGTTGATTAAAGCTCTATTCACACTGCTTTTGAGAAAGTGCCTTCTATATATGCATTTCACCTGTTATATCTAATTCATATCTCAAATGTATTGTTCTGCAGATGCATATATCTAACATTGGCTTCAAATGTAAAAAAATAAATAAATAAAACAAAACATATAATATAGTATACTTTTTTTTACTGAATCCTCATGTATTTAAAAGCATAATGGACTACTCATTTTCAGTACAGGTAAAAACAAACATAATGAGGTGTATGGCTCTATGTACTGTACCTTACGTCAAAATGATGTTTTTTGGCATACTGTATGTTTGGCTATTAAAGTTTAGGTAATATCAGCGTATAATTCAGAAAATTCTATAATCAGAACAAATAACACATGTAGCTCTTTGCCATAACAGAAAGCAAAAGAAAATAAAAACAGAATTCACCAAATGCATTGTTTCTGTAGGGGATAAAGTTAACTGGGTTCTCCAACCACTAATGTGACTACAAAAAAAAAAAAAATCCTGACATGCCTGCACTGCTGCTGCCCTATTCTCGGCCTCTAACGGGCCCCGTTGGACCAGGAAGTGGTTTGGTCCCATGACAGTCCAGGCTTCTGCAGTCACATCCATTTGAAGTATACAGTAGGTCACCGTTGTAGAAGTGCTTGGGAACTGGGCACTGACTGGGCACTGAGGAATCATGTACAATTGAGTTTTTTTTTCCTTTTTTTTATGGACCACATGTCAGGACCATAAGGGTTGAAAACTAGATTTTTAACCCATCTGCTGATAAATGGTTGAATTTGTCCAACAGAAAAAAAATATAGAAAATATATGCTAACATAAGGACAAAAACAAATCTTTCTATAATATCTAAGTATTTGTATGACATTAAAACCCAAAATCAGAACCTCTGGAAAAATATTAGAGCCTAATCAAAACCAGCAAAAGGTGATGGGATCAAAAGCAAGGTCAAAACAAGGGATTTCTGTACCTCTCATCAATTCCAATCTAGGAGTGATATTTGCTTGGGCATTTTTGGCATTATAGGAAAGGATGAAAACAAACACAAGATGCGATTTCATGACTATACCCATGAGCAGACATGGCAGATGTCTCTTCTAGCCTTACTAACATTTGAAATATCCACTATTATTAGACTCATAGTGAAGCTAATGATAACTAAACCTTTGAAACTGTTATGCCTATTGACATTGTGAAAGCTGTATTTATTTGTGCTTGACTTCTCCATGGCACTTATTTCATTAGCAGGATACACTGACATGATTAACACGATATGGTCTTAAATGGGATATTAGTAAATCACAATACAAGGGTGAGTGGCTCATTTATAAATCTCATACAGTTTAGTGATAAATTGACATTTTTCTTATTTCTGGAATGATTATTATTTACAGTTCTCCTTTACATACTGTACATGCCATGCATATTGGACTTCTAGTGCACAAGGTTTAATATAGACCTCTACCTATTTTTAATTATTAAGGATAACAGGTTGAACTAGATGGACAGATGTATTTTTTTTACTAAATGTACTCACAAACAGTATTGAAAGCAAAGGATGGGCTTCATCTTTCTTGGGGTACTTGATATCAATATTGTCAAAGAGGAATACAAAAATATTGAATGAATGTTTAAAAGCAACCATTTTTGGACTCTGTTAGTGAACTAGATTATATTAACCAGTTCTAGAGTAACATTAGTATCTATTCTATTAACCCCTTCAACCCCAGGCCTGTTTTCACCTTCATGCCCAGGCCATTTTTTGCAAATCTGACATGTGTCACTTTATGTGGTAATAACTTTGGAACAATTTTACTTATCCAGGCCATTCT
Source organism: Rhinella marina (assembly GCA_900303285.1). NCBI lineage: Eukaryota > Metazoa > Chordata > Amphibia > Anura > Bufonidae > Rhinella > Rhinella marina. The sequence continues at coordinate 35,953 of ONZH01022197.1, read as the reverse complement.
GAGATTGTTTTCTCGTCACATATTGTGCTTCACGACAGTAGTAAATTTGTTGGCAAAATATTTCATTTTTATTTATAAAAAAAATACTAAATTTACCAAAAATTTGGAAAAATTAGCAAATTAGCAAATTTCAATTTCTCAATTTTCAAAATAAATAGTAATACCTCCAAAAATAGTTATTATTTTACATTCCCCATATGTCTACTTTATGTTGGCATCATTTTATAAACGTCATTTTACTTTTTTAGGACGTTAGAGGGCTTAGAAGTTTAGAAGCCATTTTTCAAATTTTCACCAAATTTTCCAAAACCATTTTTTTAAGCACCAAATGCACCAAATTTTTTTAGGCATAATGAAACCCACCCATAAATGACCCCATTTTAGAAACTACACCCCTCAAATTATAAAAAACTGCTGTTACAAACTTTGTTAACCCTTCAGGTGTTCCACAAGAATTAAAGGAAAATGGAGGTGAAATTTCAAAATTTCACTTTTTTGGTAGATTATTCATGTTAATAATTTTTTTCTTGCAACACAGCAAGGGTTAACAGCAAACTAAACCTCAATATACATTGCTCTGATTCTGCAGTTTACAGAAATACCCCATATGTGGTGGTAAACGTCTCTATGGGTTTGTGGCAGTGGTCAGAAGGAAAGGAGTGCCATATGGATTTTAGAGGCAGATTTTGCTAGAATGGTTTTTAGGCACCGTTTTGTAATTGAGAGACCCTGACGTACCCCTACAGTGGAAATCCTCATAAAATGACCCCATTTTGGAAACTACACCCTTCAAAGAATATATTAAGGGGGTTACTGGCCACTTTGACCCCTTTTACGGAATTTATGGAATTTGGAAACACTTGGCTATGAAAATAAAAAGTTTCATTTCTTCCAATAAAATGTTGCTTTAGCCCCAAATTTTTCATTTTCACAAGGGGTAACAGGAGAAAAGCACCCCATAATTTGTTACCCATTTTCTCATGAATGCGGCAACACCCCATATGTGGTGGTAAACTGCTGTGTGGGCACATGGCAGGACTCAGAACAGAAGGAGCGCCATATGGATTTTGCAGCACAGCTTTTGATGGATTGGTTTGCGGGAGCCATTGATTTTTATTTTTTTGAATTATTGTCTTATGTGGGGGCTCATTTTTTGCAGAATGAGGTGACATTTTTATTGGTACCATTTTGGGGTACATAACACTTTTTTATTGCTTGGTATTACACTTTTTGTGAGTCAAGGTGAAAAAACATAGCTGTTTTGGCATAGTTTTTTTTTAAATTTTTTTTTACAGCATTCACCTGAGGGGGCAAATCATGTGAAATTTTTATAGAGCAGGTTGTTATGAACGCGGGGATACCCAATATGTCTACCATTTTTATTATTGTTAAGTTTTACACATTAGATGCATTTTAGAACAGAATTAAATCTTGTTTATATGCTGCCAATTTCAGAGAGCCATATTTTTTAAATTTTTTGGGCGATTCTCTTAGGTAGAGTATCAATTTTTGCGCGACAAGATGACGGTTTGATTGGTATCATTTTGGGTTAAATACGCCTTTTTGATCGCCTGCTATTACACTTTTTGTGAGGCAAGAGGGGTAAAAATGGTTGTTTTGGCATAGTTTTTTTTTGCAGCATTCACCGAGGGGGCCATCTCATGTAATATGTTTATAGAGCAGGGTGTTACGGACGTGGCGATACCCAATATGTCTAACTTTTTTATTTTAGGAAAGTTTTACACAATAGATTTATTTTTGAACAGAATAAAATCTTTTTTTTTGTGTTGCCATTTCCAGAGAGCCATATTTTTTTTATTCTTTGGGCGATTGTCTCAGGTAGGGTATCATTTATGTGGGACAAGATGACGGTTTGATTGGTACCATTTTGGGTTAAATGCGCCTTTTTGATCGCCTGCTATTACACTTTTTGTGAGGCAAGAGGGAAAAAAATGGTTGTTTTGGCATAGGTTTTTTTTTTTGCAGCATTCACCTGGGGGGCCATCTCATGTAATATTTTTATAGAGCAGGTTGTTACGGACGTGGCGATACCCAATATGTCTAACTTTTTTATTTTAGGAAAGTTTTACACAATAGATTTATTTTTGAACAGAATAAAATCTTTTTTTTGTGTTGCCATTTTCTAAGAGCCATATTTTTTTATTTTTTGGGCGATTGTCTCAGGTAGGGTATCATTTTTTGCGGGACGAGATGACAATTTTTTTGGGGTAAATGCGCCTTTTTGATTGCGTAGTATTACACTTTTTGTGGGGGAAGGTGACCAAAAAATGGCTGTTTTGGCACTGTTTTTATTTTTTATTTTTTACTGTGTTCACCTGGCGGGATGGATCATGTGATATTTTTATAGAGCTGGTCGATACGGACGCGGCGATACCTAATATGCCTACTTTTTCTTTTTTTTCTTTTTTTAACAATTTTTTTTACTTTTTTGGGGGGGAAACGGCATCCTGAACATGCGGCACACCTCATGTGCCGCCGTCAGCGCTGACCGCGGCACATGAAGGGTTAATGCGCCAGCATCGGTGTTTTCACTGATGCTGGCGCATTCCTCAGGGGTCCGGCACCTGGGCACAGCCGGACCACCGACTCCGTACTATTACTGAGCGCTGATCGGGCGGGTGCAGGAGCTGCGCCCGCCCGATCAGCGCTCAGTAATAGTACAGGCGCTGGGCATCTAGCACCTTGCCGCAGCGCCGTACTATTACGGTGCTAGTAACCAAGGGGTTAAAGAGAATGTGTCATCAGAAAATGACCTATTGTTTAAATCAAGTTTTTATGTTAAGACTGGTTAGTGTTATTATATTCCATGTTACTATATTATAAGAAATACTGAAATCCTGCAGTAATTGGACTATTCTATAGAAATCCTGTTCTATAGTAATCCTATTCCATAGAAATATCTTTTCAGCAGTACCCTAATTATCATCACATACCACACACACACACACACACACATTAAAGCATTTAGAAAGTCATTTCACTTTTTCACATTTTATGTTGTGGCATTGTGCTACAATCAGAAAAAAATCAAGTTAAAGATAACATTTTGCATGGACATAAGTATTCAGACCCTTTGTTATGAAATTTAGGGGGTCTCCCATTTTTCTTGATCATCTTTGAGATGTTTTTTACAACATGATTTGGAAAGACCCCTATTTATATATGGTCTCACAACTGACAATCCATATCAGAGCAAAAATCAAGGCATGAGGAGAAAAAGACTGCAGAGCCAGGAGACAGATTGTGTGAAGGCACAGATCTGGAGAAGGGTACGAACACTTTATGGTGCAACAAAAGTTCCCAAGAGCACAGTGGCCTCCATATTCTTAAATAGAAGAACAACCAAAACTCTTCCTAGAACTGGCAGTCCCACCAAACTAAGTAATCGGGGGAGAAGGGCCTTTGTAAGAGAGGTCACCAAGAAGATGACCTCTAAAGATCCTGTGTGCAGGTGGGAGAAACATTCAAAAGCAACCATCATTGCAGTGATCCACCAATCTGGGCTTAAAGAACGAGTGGTCAGAAAGAAGCATCTCCTCAGAAAAAGACACTTTAAAGCCCACCTGGAGCCTGCAGAAAAGCACCTCTAGGACTCTCCAACTGATAAACCAGATTCCCTAGTTTGATGAAGCCAAAATCTAAATTTTTCCTCAATTGTCAGCAGTATGCTTGGAGGAAAGCAATCATGCTGTGGGGGTGTTTTTCAGCATCTGGAACAGGGAGACTAGTCAATGTTGAGGGAAAGCTGATCCAGGGTACTATGGACCTCAGACTGAGCCAAACTTTCACCTTCCACACACTGAATGTCCTTGAGTGGCCCAGCCAGAGCTCTGACTTGAACACCACTGGAGAGCCCTGAAAATGGATGTACACCAACGTTCCCCCTCCAAAGAGACTGAGCTTGAGAGGACCTTTAGAAAAGAATGGCAGGAAATCCAGGTGTACAAACCTAATGACATCATAACCAAAAAGACTGGATGCTGAAATTGCTGCCAAACGTGCTTCAACTAAATACTGAGTAAAGGGCCTGAATACTTATGTCAATGTAATTTTTATGTTTTTTATTATCCATAAACATTCTATTGTCATTTATGGGGTATTGAGAGTACAATGATGGGAAGAAGACATTATTTTTTTAAATTTTAGCACAAGGCCACAACATAACAAAATGTGAAAAAAGTTAAAAATTCTCTAAATGCTCTAGATAGATAGATATAGACCAATAATGCAGGATTCACCATTCACAGTAGGTGATATGACAGCTCATACTCCACCTTCCTGCACAATGACCGCTGCACAGGTCACAGAGCATGCCTAGAAAACTCGAATAGAAGTAAATGAGGGACATTTACTAACATTTTTACATCATGGCTGTGCCATAAAGAAAGTTGAAAAATATGGCACGTGCCATATTTACACCATAATTTGCGACTCTTAGTCGAGTTCTTTGACACTTTTTTTTAAAGTGGTGTGGACCTAGTAGGAGGGGGCAGGACATTGTGTGGCCCACAGGACCTAATAGAATTTACATCAGAAACTGGTGTAAGCTGAAGTCTATACCAGTCCCTAGCTGCAGTAGACCCTAGCTACGCATAGGCTGCCAGAGAAGCATTGCTTCTTAATAAATTAGGCACATCTTACTTCAACGCAAAGATATCAAGACTGGTGTATGGGAACACCAGTCTTTATAAATCTCCCTTAATAAGTCATCTCTTGTCCATTGTGCTTTTAGTCCATGTGGCTGCTATAAAGCATATATACTGTTCAGACAAGGTGGCCATCCCATAATCATGTATAGACTACAGAATAAAAAAAATAGAAATTAAATAATAAAATAAAACTGATTAGGATTAGAGATGAGCGAGCACTAAAATGCTCGGGTGCTCGTTATTCGAGACAAACTTTTCCGGATGCTCGGGTGCTCGTTTCGAGTAACGTACCCCATTGAAGTCAATAGGAAACTCGAGCATTTTTTGCAGGGGACCAAGGCTCTGCCTAGGGAAGGCTGGGTGAAAACCTGGAAACATCAGAAAATGATGGAAACACCACGGAAATGGACAGGAAACAGCAGGGGCAGCATGCATGGATGCCTCTGAGGCTGCCTAATCCCACCATTAACCCAAATTCTCCTGCAACAGCCTGGTGGTTACCCTCATGGCAATTGTGCTCACCCAGACCAGGAAAGGCGAGGCACATGCCCATCACATGTTAGGGAAGCACCCAACTAGGTGCAACGAAGGTCCATCAGCCATGCCCATGCTGGCACTGCTCTCCTATCCCCAGCCACAAGATGCAGGCATAAGCCTGACACAGGATGGTGGTGAAACCAACAAGTAACCAAGGTAGCAGGTGAGCCACCCAAAAATTTAGCCTGACGCAGCATGGCGGTGACAACAGAGCGACCGAGTGACACTGCGGGAGCAGGCAAACCACATAAACATTTTTCGTGGCCCTGTATAGCGGCGGTGACAGCAGAGTGACTGAGTTAGTATGCGGTAGCTGGTGAAGCACCCAAAAATTTAGCCTGACACAGCATGGCGGTTACACCACCAATGACTTTGTCCGACTGAGAATGCAGTGAAATGGCTTTTGTTGAGCCTCCAAAAAATTTTTTCTTTTCGGAGTACATAAAGTCGACCCTCAGCAAAAAAAAATTTTTTTTTAGATGTCGGTACTTGCGCCTCCTGAAAAATTGTTTTGGACTGTCTGTTTGATGCTCCTGAAACATTGTTTTACAGTGTCTGTAGTTGACACTGCGGAAAAATTGTTTGGAGAGAGGGCCTGTAGGTGGCCCTCCGGAAAAATTGTTTATAGAGAGGGCCTGTAGGTGGCCCTCCGGAAAAATTGTTTGGAGAGAGGGCCTGTAGTAAAAGAGTGCCAGTTAGCCCTCTAAAAAATTGCGTTTTGGGTCAGCGTTATGCAAAGATGACAAGGAGGAGGAGTAGGAGTAGGAGGAGTAGAGAAGAGGAATCGGATACATAAGTAATGTTAATCTTTAGCTGCTTTCCCCCGGAGGAGATTTCAATTCCAGTAAAATCTAGGCTTTGTTCATTTTAATAAGCGTCAGCCTGTCAGCGCTGTCAGTTGACAGGCGTGTACGCTTATCGGTGATGACGCCACCAGCTGCACTGAATACTCGCTCTGACAACATGCTAGCGGCAGGGCAGGCCAGCACCTCCAAGGTGTACAGCGCCAGTTCAGGCCACGTGTCCAGCTTTGAAACCCAGTAGTTGTATAGAGCAGAGTGATCAGTCCGGACGTTGGTATGGTAAGCTAGGTACTCCCTCACCATCTTTCTGTAAAGCTCACCCCTACTCTGCCGAGACTGGGGACAGGTGACAGTGTCTTGCTGGGGTGACATAAAACTGGCAAAGGCCTTGGAGAGCGTTCCCCTGCCAGTGCTGGACAAGCTGCCTGCTCGCCTCCTCTCCCCGCTACTTGGCCCACAGAAGCACGCCCTCTGCCGCTAGCAGTGTCAGATGGGAAGGATTGTTTCAGCTTGTGCACCAGGGCCTGTTGATATTGATTCACTCTCATACTCCTTTCCTCTACAGGGATGAGAGTGGAAAGGTTCTGCTTGTACCGTGGGTCCAGGAGAGTGAACACCCAGTAATAGATGTTTGAAAAAATGCTTCTAACGCGAGGGTCACAGGATAGGCAGCCTAACATGAAGTCTGCCATGTGCGCCAGACTCCCGACACGCAAGAATTCCCTCTCCTCACTGGCCTGACTCTCCATTTCCTCCTCCTCCTCCTCCTCCAAGTTCTCCTCTTCAGCCCATACACGCTCAACAGTTAATAAGGACTGAGCACTGGTACCCTCTTCTGTCTCGCCGACATTCTCCTCCTCTTCCTCCTCATCCCCCTCCTCTGATATGCGCTGAGAAACAGACCGGAGGGTGCTCTGGCTATCAAGCAACGTATCTTCCTCCACCGTCTCTTGTGACAAGCGCAAAGCTTCCGACTTCATGCTGAGCAGTGAATTTTTCAACAGGCAAAGCAGCGGGATGGTGAGGCTGATAATGACCGCTGACCATCTGTGTTGACTCCTCAAAGTTGGTCAACACCTGGCAGATATCAGACATCCACATCCACTCCTCATTGTAGACTTGAGGAAGCTGACTGAACTGACTACCAATTCTGGTGGAAGTTGACATCTGGCAGTCTACAATCGCTCTGCGCTGATGGTAAACTCTGGATAACATGTTTAATGTTGAATTCCATCTTGTGGGCACGTCGCACAACAGTCAGTGGGCGGGCAGTTGTAGGCGGCGCTGCGCTGCCCTGAGAGTGGCAGCATCTGTGGTAGACTTGCAGAAATGCGCACAGATGCGTCGCACCTTGGTGAGCAAATCAGACAAATTGGGGAATGTCTTGAGGAACCGATGAACTATGAGAATAAACACGTGGGCCAGGCATGGCACATGTGTGAGTCTGCCGAGTTGCAGAGCCGCCACCAGGTTACGCCCGTTGTCACACACAACCATGCCTGGCTTGAGGTTCAGCGGTGCCAGCCACAGTCTGCGCCGTGATGCCCTGTAATAGTTCTTGGGCGGTGTGCCTTTTGTCACCTAAGCTCAGCAGTTTGAGCACCACCTGCTGGTGCTTAGCCACGGCACTGCTGCTGCGCCTAGAGCTACCGACTGAAGGCGCCGTGCCCACGAATGGTAATTTGGAGGAGGAGGTGGAGGAGGAGGAGGGGTCGGAAGAGGAGGCATAGTACGTCTGAGAGACCGTGACCGAGGTAGGCCTCGCAATCCTCGGTGTGGGCAGTACATGAGCGGCCCCAGGGTCAGACTCGGTCCCAGTCTCTAACAAGTTAACCCAATGTGCCGTCAGTGATATATAGTGTCCCTGCCCGGCAGCACTTGCCCACGTGTCCGTGGTTAGGTGGACCTTCTCAGAAACAACGTTGGTCAGGGCACGGATGATGTTCTGTGACACGTACTGGTATAGGGCTGGGACAGCACATCGGGAAAAATAGTGGCGGCTGGGGACCGAATACCGAGGGGCAGCCACCGCCATGAGGTTGCGAAAGGCCTCGGTCTCTACCAGCATATAGGGCAGCATCTCCAGGCTCAGCAATTTGGAGATGTGGACGTTGAGGGCTTGGGCATGTGGGTGGTTGGAACTGTATTTCCTCTTGCGCTCCAGCGTCTGCTGCGCAGGGACACATTGGTGGACGATGTGGAGGATCGTGGAGGCGAAGGTGTGGTTTTCCGGCGGGAGGCGCTCGTGCCGGGGTCCTGGGCAGGGGGTTGACTAGCAGAGGCAGCGAGTGACACAGGGGAAGGATCAGTGGTGGGACCCGCAGGAGGTGAACGGCCTTGGTTCCATTAAGTGGGGTGTTTAGTACTCATATGCCTGCGCATGCTGGTGGTGGTTAGGCTAGTAGTGGTGGCACCCCTGCTGATCCTGGTGTGGCACAGGTTGCACACCACAGTCCGTCGGTCATCCTCACTTTCTTTAAAGAACCTCCAGACTTGCGAACATCTAGGCCTCGCCACAGGAGCTTCACTACGTGAAACAGTTGCTGCTGATGCACCAGCTCTGGCCCTGCTTCTCCCTCTGGCCACACCACTGCCTCTTCCAACCTGTTCTGGTGCAGCACTCGCCTCCGCCTCAGAAGCACTGTCTTCACTCGGCTTATCAACCCAGCTTGGGTCAGTCACCTTGTCATCCTCCGATTCCTCAGTCTGCTCCCCCTTCGGACTTCCTGCCCTGACAACAACTTCACCACTGTCTGACAACTGTGTCTCCTCATCGTCCGACACCTCTTTACACACTTCTTCCACTAAGTCAACAATGTCATCACCCACAGACTGCGACAGTTGGAAAACTAGGGCATCGGAATAGAGGTCAGCAGCAACCTGAGAAGTGGTTTGTGACTCTGGGAAGGGTCCAGAAAACAGTTCCTCAGAGTATGCCGGATCGCATTCCAAATTTTCCTGGGAGGGGGCAGACTGGGGGGAAGGAGGTTGAGGTGGAGGAGCCAGAGGAGTGCTCCCTTGGGTAACGTGGGTGGACTGCATGGGACACTGACTGGCCTGCTGTACTGAAACCCACAAACTTCTTTAATCTGAACAAGTTAATATATAGGTGAATAAGTTAGAGCAAAATTACGTATTTTATTATGTACCGTGCAGTATGGAGCAATTACACTGAAACTATTAGATTAGGCAGACTTGGTCTGCTTAAGTGCAACCCAGACAAATGTCGCACAAATGAGCAAAAGACCGTATTTGATTACGTGACGTACAGTATGGGTCGCCTGGACAGAAAATACAGATTGTGGTTTCTGGTGACTGGCCAGCTGAACTGTGACACACAGAATGGTTCCACACAGCTGTATGAAATGGATTTGTATCACTGAGATTAAAAAAAAAAAAAAAAAGTTTTTTTTTTTTTTAACGTGACGTGCAGAATGTATCAGAGAGCAAACTCAGACCCTGCTGACTGTGGCTATTTTCACTGCAACCCAGACAAATGTCGCACAGAGATTTTTCTAATGTAGCTGTATCAGTGAGCGCAAAAGACCGTATTTTATTATGTGACGTACAATATGGGTCACCTGGACAGAAAATAAGGATTGTGGTTTGTGGTGACTGGCCAGCTGAGCTGTGACACACAGAATGGTTCCACACAGCTGTATGAAATGGATTTGTATCACTGAGATTAAAAAAAAACAAAGTTTTTTTTTTTTTTTAACGTGACGTGCAGAATATATCAGAGAGCAAAATCAGCCCATGCTGACTGTGGCTATTTTCACTGCAACCCAGAAAAATTTCGCACTCAGATTTTTCTATTGTAGCTGTATCAGTGAGAGCAAAAGACCGTATTTGATTACGTGACGTACAGTATGGGTCACCTGGACAGAAAATACGGATTGTGGTTTGTGGTGACTGGCCAGCTGAACTGTGACACACAGAATGGTTCCACACAGCTGTATGAAATGGATGTGTATCACTGAGAGTAAAAAAATAAAACAACAAAGTTTTTTTTTTTTTTACGTGACGTGCAGAATATATCAGAGAGCAAAATCAGCACCTGCTGACTGTGGCTATTTTCACTGCAACCCAGAAAAATGTCGCACTCAGATTTTTCTAATGTAACTGTATCAATGAGAGCAAAAGACCGTATTTGATTACGTGACGTACAGTATGGGTCACCTGGACAGAAAATACGGATTGTGGTTTGTGGTGACTGGCCAGCTGAACTGTGACACACAGAATGGTTCCACACAGCTGTATGAAATGGATGTGTATCACTGAGAGTAAAAAAAATAAAACAACAAAGTTTTTTTTTTTTTTTTTACGTGACATGCAGAATATATCAGAGAGCAAAATCAGCCCCTGCTGACTGTGGCTATTTTCACTGCAACCCAGAAAAATGTCGCACTCAGATTTTTGTATTGTAGCTGTATCAGTGAGAGCAAAAGTCCGTATTTGATTACGTGACGTACAGTATGGGTCACCTGGACAGAAAATACAGATTGTGGTTTGTGGTGACTGGCCAGCTGAACTGTGACACACAGAATGGTTCCACACAGCTGTATGAAATGGATTTGTATCACTGAGAGCAAACAAAAGGATTTTGTACTGTGACTTCCACTATCTATCAGTTAGACAGAAAAAAATCTTCTGCAGACTGTGCCTATTTCAATGAAACACAAAAAAATGTCCCACTTAGCTGTTTGAAATGGATGTGTGTCACTGAGAGCCAAAAAATAAACTTTTTCCAGTCTCCCTGCAAAATGCTGCAAATATGGCGGTAGCTGCACTACTAGTGCCAGCATGCCCAGCCACAAGAAGATAAAAAAAAGGGTCTTGTAGCCCTAACAAGGGCTGTTGGGTTCTTTTAGAATCACTCTTGCCTAACACAAATCTAGTACAACACCCTAACACTCTCCCTGTATCACACTGCAGATCTGTCCCTAATCCAGGCAGCGACTGAGCCAAGAACCGCGGGCAGTCACTAGTATATTCCAGGGTCACCTGATCAGGCCAGCCAACCCCTGCTATCGACATGTAAGGGCCCCACGTGATGCTGGGTGTACCGCAGAGTCTCCTGGCTTGTGATCGGCTGAGTTTATAGCCACCAAAAATTCAAAAGGCGGGAGATGCCATTTCCTTGAGCATGACGAGATACTCGTCCGAGTAGCGAGCACTTACGAGTACCCTAATACTCGAACGAGTATCAAGCTCGGACGAGTATGCTCGCTCATCTCTAATTAGGATCTGTGTGGAAAAAAAGGATTTTAGTGCTGAATATAACTATTGTGCCCTCATATAATTTCTAAAGTTACTGACACTCCAGGGATCATTTTAAGGTTGATAGTCATTAAAAACTATAATACTTGTAATTGTAAAACTTATAATTATATTTTAGCAGACACTATTAACTCACAAGCCTCTTATGTAATTTTAACTTGCAAGCCACACTTGATTCGTATTTCTGTTGCTGTACAAACATGTGGAAATAACACTACGATGTTAATCAAGATTTTCCATATTCAAAGTAGGTTCATGCTGTTTTATTATATATGTGTTGGACATGGCATTTAAACTAAGACTAAAATGCTTGACTGTGCTGAAGTTCTTAAGATAGAGATCCAACTTGACTTCAGAACTGAGTGTTGTCAGCCAACTGGCCTGTGTTTGTTTCTAACTTGCCAAAACTCAACCAAATAATTATCCATTGATGTTTATTGAGTGAGATGTAACTGACTTTCCCTGCTGCTCTAGTAGCTTAGCTTTGTCTTTCTAAATCATCTTCAGTGGATGAATTGTAAAGCATTCTAACACAAGATGGGACAACCATAAAGAAGTCTATCCACTGCTCTATTCATTCAGCTATATATTTATGGATACTATTAGACTATACAGTATAAAATGTGTTAAGACTAGAGATGAGCGAATATTAAAATGCTCGTGTGCTCAGTACAAACTTTTCCAAAAGTTCGTATATTCGTACCGAATAACGAACCCTATTGAAGTCAATGGGAGATACAAGCATTTTTGCAGGGGACCCAAGTTCTTCCAGGCGAGGTTGACTAAACACCTGAAAACCTCTGAAAGTGATGGAAGCACCATGGAAATGGATAGGGAACACCAGGGGCAGCATGCATGGAGCAGGCAGAGACAGTGCAAGGAGCGACAGGACTTTGTCCGATAAAGCGTACGTTATTGCTACGTATAATTTACTCTATACACTGTTGCGTATGAATTCAAGACCAGAAACCATTACCACTTGCAAGCATAGAGAAGCTGTCACTCAACTTTCTGAGATTTTTGAATGACAACTTGTTGATCAGGACTCTAATAAAGCTAGGTGATTACGATCTAATAGAAGTTAATAGTCATGTGTGTCAGGATTTATCACTTATGTTTAGATCAACTCAGATTTAAATATTTCGTACGCTTATATATCAGATATTTTGTACGCTTATATATCAGATATTTCGTACGCTTTCGCTTTCCCTATCACACGCACACTCTTTCCCTCTCCTAAAACCACAAGGTGTGTGATCCGAGCCCCAGGTGTGCTCATATATATAATAGCACGTCACCTGATGCAGGCAGCCATTCACTCCTAGACACGTAGAAAGGTAGTAGGTCATAGCAGGAGGTCCCCCAGGCTTCCATGCATGTTTATTGGCTAAGAAATAGGCGCTAAACATGCAATGAGGAGTTTAAAAAAAAACACGAATTTCACACGCTACTCGGCCGAGTAGCGAATACTTAAGAGTACGCAAATATCCGTGCGGATAACGAATCTTTACGAATATATTCGCTCATCTCTAGTTAAGACCCATTATAATAAAACAGGGGGGAAAACATAAAAAAGGAAGATGCTAGGGGAAAGGTTCTCAGAAAACCAATGACCACTACAAAGCAATGATTGAAGTAGCACAGTAACATAATGAAAATCACACAAAGGAAGAAAGATGGGTACACACCTCCTGTGAGATAGAATCCAAATCCTCACCAGTCTATAACAAACACGAAGGAAGCATTACTTTCAGAATACTTTTAGGTTTTTATTCACCTGACATTGGGTGAATAAAAACCTGAATCTATTCTGGAAGCGCTGCCTCCATCGTGTCTGTTACAGTCAGTGACCACTATATTCAGTCCACCTCTATGCATATATCTGATCATCCAATCTAGTGTTGAGCGAATTGAAGTCAAACAAATTGACTTCGATCTGAATTTCAGGAAAAAGTTGATTCGAGGCAAAGCCAAATTTGCGCATGTACGCATAAAAAACAAACAAAAACATACTCACCTCATCCATTTGCACGCGAAGAGGCTGTGACGACCATCTTGATTGAAGATATCACATAAAATCTCACATGGAGTGATGTATGACATGACCACGCCGGCGCGCCCAGCTAGCCTGATGATGTCATGTCACAGCACAATATTTCTAGAGGTGTCTTCAATCAAGATGGCGGCCATGTCCTCTACGCAAACAAATGGATATGGTATTTATTTTTTAAATTTTTTACCCTGATTAACCCCTGAAAAGCCTAAATAGTAGCCTCAGATGACATGATCAGCCTTGAATGTGGTATCTGTGGGGTTCAATGTACTTAATCACAAATCAAATTTCTTTGTTAAATTTCTTATCCAATCATTTGGCTACAATGTATATAAGCATGCTGGCATAATTCAGAGGCACAATTGTCATTCAGACCAAAGACCAGAAAGAGGATCTTCAGATGTGGAATGCTTATTGGTACCAGACATGGTGGTTATAGTATCTCAGAAACGTTTGGTCTCTAGAATAGTCACACTCAATATTCTATTTATTTCTAAGGCATAGCATGCTACATGATACTGTATAGAACAGACTTGTGTGTGAGTAATCTCAAAGCCATACTGATTATAGATGGCAGGAAGGCAATAAAACAGGCATTAAAACATCTCATCAAACATAGCAAAATGGATAGACTAGACCAGGCTTCACTTGGTCTGCTAAGAACAATGAGAATACAGTTATTACAGAATCAATAAAGCCAGATAGCAAAATACTGGAAAAATTATTCCATGGGGTAAAACTCCACTGTACCTTGCAGATGAAAAAGTAAAAATTTTGGCTAAAATTCATATGCTGACAATGTTGACATATGTCTGGAAGTAGTTACTTAATGGCTTCCAGAATATTTTTTTGAGCACAATCAGTTCTTGGTATCAATCGAGCATTGTGCCACCCCTTACCCAAATATTGCTACTAGAGATGAAAGAAGTTTTGAAAAATTAAATTCGGTTGATTTGTTACAAATTACTTTACCACAAATTGATTTCCATTGTATTAAGAGGTGCATTGACAGGAAACGGCAATTGCACCTCCCGCCGTCATTTAACCCCTCAAATGCCATGTTCAATGCTGATCGTGGTTTCTGTGACTCAAATTAAGCCTTTCAGGGGTTAATCAGGGGTTAAAAAATACTTACCTCATCCACTTGCTTGCGGAGAGGCCATCTGCTCCCATCTTGAGATTGAAGAAAACCCGCCAAAGGACCTGTGACATATGTGATGACCTCACCATGTGATCCAACTGGGCAAGTGCTGACATCATTACTGATGACATCAACACGCGAGCCCAGTGGGATCACTTGGTGAGGTTTTCACACTTGCCACCAGTCCTTTAGGGGGTTTTCTTTAATGAAAACGGGAGAGGACATCCTTTCTGCAAACAAGTAGATAAGGTGCATATAGTTTTTTATTTTCAGCCCCCATTTTAGGAAAAATTTATTCATTATCACGAACCTCAAGGAAATTCAGCTTTGCGATGAATCAAATTCAGAAATTCAGATTCGATTCACTCAACACTAATTGCTACATATGAATTATTTGTATCACAGTTTATTCCTCGTTCACTTGTTACTCAAAGCAAAATAACAAAAAATCAAACCTCCTCTCAAGCTAGATTCAGGAATACGTGATGAATGTATATTGCTATGACTTACACATCACCAGACTTCCATCAAATAAGACAATTTTATGATGTGGGTAGAACAAATGTTTCATGATGCTGTCATATCTTAGATAAAACTCTCTAAAAATGTGTTTATTTAGTTAAATCTATTCAGAAATGTATAACTGAAGGAAATGTTAAATGATCTTCTTTGGAAAATTGAATTACGCCTGACTTGTCTATAAGGACAATCTTGTGAAAAAACATACATAAAATATACAGGAGTTTAGCAGCCAGTATTGATCAGCAATTAGAATGACTAAGAAGGATAACATAGTTTTGCAGTCTGTAAAACTCTTTATTCACCTTTCTATTTCCCATAGAGAATATGTTTTGAGGGTCTTGCTGCTGTAAATATGTAAGACAATGGTCCTTAGTTATAACAAACCTATCAAGTGATTTCTGCTGTCCAATCTGAATAACACACTTAAAGGGAACCTGTCATCTCCGAAACACCCCCTGAACTAGAGTAAGTGGTGTATAGTGTAAGTGATGCTGAATCTGAATATGTAAGTTTTATCTTCATACTCACTTCCATTCTGACTCTGTGCTCCCACAAACCGGCAGTAAAATGCACTCAGTGGACTCCAGTGCTCACTCACATAATGGAGAGGACTCAAAGAAGAGTTCAGTGAGTGCATTTTACTGCAGGTTTGTGAGAGCACAGCGTCGGAATGGAAGTGAGTATGAAGATAAAACTTACATATTCGGATTCAGCATCACTTACACTATACACCGCTTACTCTAGTTCCGTGGGTGTTTCGGAGATGACAGGTTCCCTTTAAAGAAGTTGAGCTCTGTGCTACATAGCCTTATATAATCCACATCAGAATCCCCAGTAAAGAGTTGAGTAGATCTGGCCTGGACTCCTAGGAGAAACACTGAGAGTCCTGATTACCCTGCCCACTCAAGATGATTGCCAGCTCTCTTCTCTGTGTATACACAGAACATTGTCTATCACTGAGTGTGAAGATTAATCAGGTCTCACCCTGTCTCTACTAGGAGCTCCCTCAGGATTTACTCTCCTTTTTTACTCAGGAATCATGCTCCAAACCTGTATACTGTATATCAATGAAATCGGCCTCTTTCCCCCATCACACACTGCTCTCAGATAGGTTTAACCCAGGGGCGGAATTACCATAGCAGCAGACCATGCAACTGCTATGGGGCCCAGGGCAAGAGGGGGCCCACTCTTAGTTGAAGACTGAAACAAATACTAGTGATAGTGATAGTTATACAAATACTAAAATAGTATAAGAATCACATATTTGGTTAACTTCCAAATATCATAAACAGTGTGAAATTCAACTGTTGGTTTACTCCAGGCATTGATAGGACAAGAGACACAGTTTACTTTATTGACATACTTATTTCCGTACAGACCAGATTACCGAGTTCTGTGGATCTGGTGCCTTGACATTCACTGCAGTTAAATAGGGATGATAGACTAAAAATAAAATCAATTATCATAAAATTATATCCAGCAGTGTGCTGTGGGTAAGCCAAGAAATACTGCCGAGCAAGCAGAGGTCAATGTAAGTGCTTGCATATGACAGGGAAATAGGTTTTCCTTCAAGTCTTTTCTCCTCAGAGGAAATTTCAATACTCCTGCTTTTATGTATTGATTACTAACTCTCATACATGGTTTTATTTGCTATCTTCTTTCAGATTGTGAGGATAAAACATTAGACTAGCCACATGTATTTATGCTAAATGGACTTTCATAAAAATATTTCACAAATTATCTACAAAGGGTCTACAAACAATCCTAAAGCACTCAAGAAGTTTTATGTAGAGTCTTTCTTCTAAAAAAAAAAGGTTGTGTTATAAGGTTATGGCCACACAACACAGTTGGGATCTGTTCGAGTTGTGGCCACCTGCGGTCAAGAACCACACTGCCAATCGGGCCACAGTTGACTTTTATTTAACTAATGAAGACTGCACAGTATAGCCAGTCTTCATTGTTAAAGGCCACGTGGCACCTTCAATACCTTCATTACTTAAATAAAAGGCAGCTGCAGCCTAATCACCTGCACATTTCTTGACTGCGGGAGGCAGTGACCTGGAAAGTTCACAACTGCGCTGTGTGGATGTACCCTAAACTTTTATTCAGTTTCTGGTAGTTTCTATTGGCCATATTAACTCTAGTGAGGGGTTTTTTTCTGCCCCATATTACCCCAAATGATTCTCACTCTCCTGTCAGGTTTCTGGGGCAAAAATCACAGCTAGTACACCATCTTATTGTGAAACTGCCTTGACTACCATTATACTCTAATTCCAAACAATGAAAGTACATTTTTTGAAAAAAAAATTGAAAAGTAAAATAACAAAAGGATGTAAGAGGTTTATTAAAATACTGAAAGAGTGTACTATTCACCTATAAACGCATTGTATCATTACCATAACACTTTTCTATATGCCTTTTTAGGGCACGTAAGTGTAATCAAGTGGAGTCACTCAGGACTTCCCATTCTTAATCCAAGACAAAACAGCATAGATTTTGTCCTTTGCATTTAAAAACTAAACTGAACTTACCCTAGTAGGTTTAGTAGGTTTCTCATGAATTTAATACATTCAATACAATATCACAACATGTTAGCAAACTCTCTGACTGGCTGTAGTCCAGAACACAACCACTGGGTCACCACAGGTGGTCAATTCACGCCCCACATCTTGGGATATGTTGAGACAAGATAAAAGGTAAGGAAGAACACATCTGTATAACAAAGAGGATGCCTTATTGCAGAGCTAGATTATTTTTGGTATGGACTTACATGTTTTACTTACTAGAGAGGGGTCGTTGATCCCGGAAATTATTCTGATTGCCTGATTGGAGTCGGGAAGGAATTTTTTCCCCCTAAAGTGAGAAAAATTGGCTTCTACCTCAAAGGGTTTTTTGCCTTCCTCTGGATCAACTTGCAGAATAACAGGCTGAACTGGATGGACAGATGTCTTTTTTCATCCTTATAAACTATGTTACTATGTTAACTCTCTAATGTTAACCCTATTAAATATCAAATTGGTCAATACTGTAAATGTGGTGTGGACCACAGTACACATTCCTATTGCTGTCAGTATTTCACTGCTATTGAGAGTCCTAATTCCTATTTGATCCTCGTGGAGGTGACTATCCAGATTAGTACCTAAATTCCCCAACTTGGACCTGCCCTGTCTAGTAGCTGCTGCATGAAAATATATGTTCAGGTACAGCATCCCCTGATAGTTTATTGCCAAGGGTCAGAGATGCTGTAATGTTAGCAAAGTATTTGTCTTGGTGAGACAAATGGCAGTAATTGGTTCTTAAAGGGGTTCTCCAGGAATTAAGAAAATGAAAATACTTAAAGGGGTTGGCCACTTTGTTAGCACTTATTAAAACTCTAAAGAAAGCAGGGAGACATTACACTTACTAATATATCTTCTTAAGCAGATCTGCCTGGTTTCCTTGCTATTGGAAGCCACGCCCCCTCTGTCCTTCTCTCACAGCTGCCTGTTTCGTCCATCCCTGCACGTGCCCTAGTCCATGACTGAAGGAGTGTGCTGCTTTCTGGGTCCTAAAGGCACCCTGCTTGTGTCAGAGGTGCTTTCCTTCTGCTGTGACTGCACTCCTGGCTATACAGGGCTGGCAGGGGCTTAGCAGATACACTTGTTAACAGCTGAAATAAAGAAACTTTGCAAGAGGAAGGGAGACTGAGGAGAAGCTGTGATGGAGCTCAATGACTGCAGTGATGTAGTAGAGCCAGGAAGGTGCTGTGGACAAGAAAGTGTGAGCAATCTAAGTGTCTGTCCTGTTTATGGCCACTGTGCAATGTGATCTTATCATAGACATGTTTATTCCAGCCAGACCAACAGGTCAGAAGCTTTAACCCCTTCTGAGCTGTCATTTTGGCTATGTGCTCTCTCCTTCCTGAACACAGTATATAGTGATATATGATGCCCCACATACAGTGATATGTGACCCCCACCACTGTATACTGTATATAGTGATATCTGACCCCCTGTATACAGTAATAGTTGACCCCCCATCACCACCATACACTGTATATACTGATGTCTGACCCCCCCAACACTGCATATAGAGATCTGTGAACCCCTGTACACTGTATACAGTGATGTTTGATGCCCACCACTGCAGATAGAGATCCATGAACCTCTGAACAGTGGCCCCCTTTATACTGTATATACAGATGTGTGACCCCCTGTACATTATATATAGTGACGTGTGACCCCCTGTACATTATATATAGTGACGTGTGTCCCCCTTTATGTAATATATAGTGATGTGTGACCCCCCTGTGCGTTATATATAGTGATGTGTGACTCCCTGTACATTATATATAGTGATGTGTGAACCCCTGTGCATTATATATAGTGATGTGTGACCCCCTGTATGTTAAATATAGTGATGTGTGACTCCCTGTATGTTATATATAGTGATGTGTGAACCCCTGTAAGTAATATATAGTTATGTGTTAACCCCTGTACGTTATATATAGGGATGTGTGACCCCCTGTACGTTATATATAGTGATGTGTGACCCCCTGTACGTTATATATAGTGATGTGTGACCCCTTGTATGTTATATATAGTGATGTGTGACCCCCTGTTCAATATATATATATATATATATATATATATATATATATATATATAACTATATATGAGATATTTAACTACACTCATTTTCCCTTTTTCCCCAGATGAACAGTAGTCATTATATTCATAAATGATTAATGGGCTGTCAGCTGGGAGCAGGTTGTGTGATGATAGACAGGATGCCCCTCTCTATGTGAGCAGATCGATTTCTACAAATTTATTTATCAGAGTTCTTGTGTAACAAAGGTCTGCCCCCCGCTGTACAACCCCATCCTCCAGCAATCCGTGCACCTAAACAGAAATCTATGACAGCTCAGAGCTGCCATAGATTTCTGGCTTCATTTCAGTCAGAAAACTGGTGAAAATGAACATAAATTTGTTGGGGTGACTGGTCATGCCCTCTCTCTGCCATTGTCTTGCCCTTTAAAAAAAAAAAGCGCAGTTAAAAATTTACAAACACATAGTTACATTGTGTAATATGTTAATCGAGAATGACACTTCATGTAAACACCACCCATCAAGTACCGCCCACAGATGCGTTTTTTTGGCGTTTTTTTAGAGGTACGTATGTACTCAATAGAAATATGTGTATGTCTGCCAATTTGTCTATAAGTTTGGAACCTGAAGAAGGGGTCCTTGTATGCCCCGAAACTCGTTGTTTTATATTATTAGCTGTGCACCTAATTGCTGACAATAAAGTATTGTCATAAAAATATTTGGACGTCTATATACGTTTATATACGTCTGGACCAGAATCCTTTGCGCCGAAAAGCAGATCTTCTAAACTCCTGTGTGGTTAGGACAGGTTTTGTGCACATTAATAGGACGGCGTCCCAGATGATTGCGCCCCCAGACAAAACGAGTCATTATAACTAATTAATGGTATTTGGGAATATATTTATAATAATGTGATATTTAAGTATTTTCATCATACCGTAGGATCCATAACTTATCCATAACATAAATTATATCATTACTGAAAGGGGTTGTCCCATCTTGCTTCTGTGGGGCTGTTTCACAAAATAAAGAACATACAGTATGCTATTCTTGTACATTTTGTGGACAACTAAAGTCTGTTCTAGTAAAGGGCATGAACATGGGTGCTCTCTCTATTTTGTGGATCCAGTGTTTGTGGACCACAAAATGGATACAGTCAGAAGCATAAGCCTACAGTCAAACAGCCTAAGGCTAAATGCACACAGCCATTTTTTTGGTCTGCATCCGATCCACATTATTTGTGGATTGTACACAGACCCATTCATTTGTATGTGTCAGCAAAAAAACATGGACAGCACATGGATGTCAACTGTGCTGTCCACATCTGTGTCAACATTCCACAAAATATAGAACATGTTCTAGTCTTGTCTGTTTTACGAATAGCCAGTTCTAGTGAAGGGAGTGTGAAAATTGCAGTTTGCACACGGTTGGTATCTGTACTTTGCGGATGAGAGGTTTGTGGGCTGCAAAACAGATAGGGTCGTGTGCATGTCGCCTAAATGAAACCACTTTCTTTGCAGTTCTATTAAAAGAATAAAACTTTATTAGCATGTTGTGACAGTAAAGAAATAATATGGTTGGAATAATTAAGGTGACTGGCAAGGAAATATTACAGGAGAATGAATAAGATGGCCTGTAGATCACAATATTTCTTGGCTCTTTCTTTTTCCTTGTCTCACTTTCTAATATCATCCGAGTCAATTTAAATACATAGAGTGATGCTGGCCAGTGTCTTAAAGGACTTACTGCCAGACAAAGCCATCTGTCTTTCAATCTGTATATAAAGCCTCTAGTTATTTAACAAGATGTTTGCTGATCCTTGAGCTGGCTATGAACAAAACACAATTCCACTAGATTATCATTGTTTAATCGTGTACATAACTATTCAGCTTATTATGTACACAAGTGACAACCATGTCATCTATATTCAAATGGAAGCAGTGTGGAGTATGTCTCTTATTTAAGTACAATTTTATTTTTTAATAGCTTTGAGAAAGTTTTATGCTTCATAACATATGTGGGTAAGATGAGGACAACATTGTCACAATGAAATGGCAAGACAATGAAGCCATCAACTGAACCATCAATATAACTATTATATAATGGTCTGGCAGGGCACTGACGGCTAATACCAACACATGTAATACACATAATGAAGTCATTGGTTGGCAATGCAGAAGGTAAACGGTCAACTGTGTATGGAGAATGAGTAAGAAGATAACGCATAGAAAAATGAAAGGAGGCAGAATAATAGAGCAGAAAGTAACTGGAACAGGCTACAATATATGCCTAATATTACAGTATTCAAGTGAATGGGGTTAAGCTGCAATAACAGTCGCAGCTCATGTACAAGAGTAGTGCTTTTTTAGGGGGCTTTCTGACTTTTCTGTTTAATCTCATGCAACCTCATATATACTGTATATGGACAGAGAAAAATGTTTATAATCATTATGTACTCTTAAAGGGGTTATCCAACCCCTAAAATGCCTACCCATACACCTAGGCCCCCTCACAAAGATAGTACTTACCTAGCTCCCCAGCACCCGCATTGCTTCTGACGCCCGCAAGGCTTCTGTTGTATCTTCCCATCATGCGGATGAAAACATCCAGTATCAGGGAATGGGGTGTTCAGCCAATAGCAGGCTGCGACAAGCCTCCTTACCATCATCCGCGATACTAGGGATGTTCTTTCCCGTTGCAGCCTGCTATTGTCTGCCCCCTCTGAAGCGATGCGGGTGCTGGGGAGCCATGTAAGTACTATCTGTGTGAGGGGCCCGGGCATATGCGGAGGCATTTTAGGGGTTAGGTAACCTCTTTAAAGAAAATTTCCTGTAATACTTTAGTACATGCCCCATCGGAGATGGCCCCTTTTAAAAGATAAAAGCTATATGAAGATTTCCTGTTACTTGCTACATACATGATATGGTAATTAATGCAGTACATAATATGTAATACAAACCATCCGTACATCATAAAGTGGGAGAACCATTTACATTCTACTTTTCACTCTTCAGAATAGGCCATCACTAGCTGATTGGTGGGGGTATGACCCTAGCAGCCCTTCCCATCAGCTGTTCAAGTGTCAAGTGTCGCTCCCTTGTCGACTACACAACTCCGTCAACCATGTAGTGGACAGCACTCATCATTACAGTGCTGCTCCCACTGAAGACTTCTGACATAACTATACCCAAACAGCTGATTGGCCAAAGATCCCTTTTAATAAGGCTTACGGTAATTAATTGATAATTAGATAAGTCATTTCATACTGGAGATTTGTTACTTTATTTTACATAGACCCAGGTAAACCTTATCAATTCCAACTCCTTATTCAGCAGAACCTGCTCATGGCCATTCATTTTCCCTGCAGTGGCCAGTCATGGAATGTATGGACAGTCCTGGTCCCACAGAGCCATTGGCAAACTCAACATGGGGCAAACCATGTGGTTGCTGTGGAGCCAGGGGGAAGGGTGGGCCCACTCCTCTTGCCTACAGAGATCCACGTCATTTTCCTCCAGTCACTACTAGGGGGAGCTCAGTGCATATAGATATGTATTACAGCTTCCATTAATTTCAATGGTAAATGTATACATTTCCGGTTCAATGAGCTTCTCCTAGTGGTGACTGTAGGCAGTTTTATCATCTACTGTGTAAAGGGAAGCAGGAGTCACAAGCTGTATAGTAGACATTTATCAGTGTATTTATGCCAACTGTTTGATTTAATCACATTGAAAAAATATTATATTCACAATGAGACCAATATTTAAGAACCTATTATACTTTTTTTCTACATAGAAATCAAGTGGTTGAGGCAACTTTTTTATATACAAAAAATGTCCTCCTCTTTCCACTCCAATCTCATTCACAAAAAAATTGTAAGTTTGTCGGAAACTTAACAGGTGAGGGGGCCCATACTAGGCTTTGCTATGGAGCCCTATGAGATCTCTGTACACCCCTGACCAAGTGGGTGGTCCTGAATGAGGGCCCCGTCAATGCCTTAATAAGACATCCCCTTTAAGAAAATTAGGAAATAAGTCAACATAAAAAACAAATTCAATTTGAGACCCTAGTTAAACCATTACAAACAATCCAGCAAAAATTGCCCACCTTGAAAACATAACTCAGATGGTGTATATGTGTAGTCTATTGCTCTCGCAGGCCCATTCAATTGAGTGAGAATAAGTGTTGCGGGAAAATATGAATTGAATGATACATGCTGTGATTTTTTCCGGCTAGTAGGTGCTTCACACAGGCACTAAATATGTCAAGCACAGTCTTTACAGTTACCACGTCCAGTTTCCAAAGATTGTGTATGAGGGCATGCATTAAGTCTCATTCTTATAATTTACGCAATCTTTCCCAGCTCAACTAAGGGGTATAACTTATTCCTCTCACTCTCAGTATATTGGTATCTCTTCAATATACAGTAGCACAGTCTCTAAACAGGTGATCAGGCTATTCTTTCAATATGATGGGCAACCTGAAGCTTATTACATCCCACCAAATGCAGGAAAGTCTATAGCCAAGGTGTATGCATTTACCTTCTCTGACATCATGATTTGTATTACAACTTGTAGACCTATAGAATCCAGTAATTTCCATGAAGAGCTGGCACATATACTGTCACTTTGTCCAGCCTACACTCACATACTTCCTGCTAGAGGGGAAAGGGTCGTGCCAGCCCTGCCTAGCAGCAGTAACCAGGAAAACACCGCTATCCCCATATACAGTCTATGAGACATACAGTGCATAAAATGCAATTACACTTGCAGTGGGGACACTGCATTATAATGAATGATATTCCAAACAGAGCATGATCTGTAATATTCATTAGGTGCAATGAGCAGTAAACAAACTGAAAAGCACATCCTCTGCCAATCACATTATAGCTGGATAAACAAGTAAGCTCATCCATAGAAGAGAAATTCTGTCCGTATGGAACATTATTTATTCCTTATTAAAGTCAACAGCTTTGGATTGACTATCAATCCAAGCTTCCACAATCATATCCTTGTACGACAGCTCAGTGCTGAACATTATTGTGACAGGAGATGAAAGAAATTAGTAGCTTAAAAGGAAGCCTTTGCTTTTGTTCTCCACCACTTTGTGAAATATTCACAGAAGAACTATCCTAAATTTTTTATAACAATTGGGCATGCTATGTAACTACAGTATATGAAATAATTAGATAGTAACACCTTCACACAGCTGCTACATACAAAATTATACCTCAAGTAGAAAACCCTGCATTATTTTTCTGAATTATAAATTACTACTTTATTTTTTTAGATTGGTTTATATTACATAAAAACTCAATTTACATAAATCTTCTTGGCATGGCATGTTTATTTTGCCAGTCCAAATGAAATGGCTTCTTTTGCAACCATAGGATTTACCATTTTCTTAGCTTGGAGTACTACTTTAGTAAAAGTATAGTACCTGTTTATAGCATCCAGATTAAGGGATGACTGCAATTATTCCTTTCCCCATATAATACTGAAGATTTATGAAGCTATGAATAACCTGGAAGGGTCCAACTCCTAACAGTGGCTGACTAGTAAAAAAGAAGGTACCTGTATATTTGATTCCCTTACCCTACAGGGCTGCTATTTTCTTGGGCAGGAAAAGGCCACTGCTGATGACAAAATTTCAAAGAAGAATTCACCATGTATTTATCAAGTATTACAAGTTTCAGGTTTTGGGAGGGCTATGCTCTGCAGTGGAAGTTGCAAACGGTGCAGAAACTGTAGCCTTTCTGACTTTCTCACATTCTTAACAGTTACTCTTCACTGTAAGGGTGCATTCACACAATCTTATGTATTTTGAGGTCCACAAAACCTGGATGACATCCTTGTCACAGCTTAACCCCCTAACTGTTTTGCCCCAGTCCAGCTCCAGCAGTGGGAAAAGGAGCTAACTGCAGAGTGGAGGGCTGCTTTAGATGCTGTTATCTCTTGAATGGTAGTTGCTAGAAAGAATAAATCACAGCAATATGTTCAGGACAGAAGAAGATATCACTGATAGAAATCGGGATGCTGTGAATGCAGCCGAAAGTGAAAGTAAAAACTTGTGATTATTCCCGACTTGATTTCTAACAGTGATTTCTTAGCTGTTCTTTCGAACAAGACCAATTGCATGTTTCTAGGTGCTACAATTCAGGAGACATCAGCATCTAAAGCAGCCCTTCCCCCTCCAGTTATCTACTTTTCACACTGCCCACACACACTGGCTATCAGATCTTGTTTGAATTGTCAGTGCTGTAATTGGTTTTAGGGAACCTACCTCTTACCACAATCAACACATCCACTGTCTACCTTGCAACGGTCTATTAAACTCATTTGGGTTTGCTGCTCTTTCTCTCAACCTCAAGTGACCCCTCTGAGGGCTCCTGACTCTAGGATCCTTTTTAAACTCTATCATTTACTGTCCTCACATGGTTGTAACATGTGCTCTGATTCTCCTCAGGCTTCAGTCACTCTCTCTGCAGGTCCCTCCTTCGTGCACTGTTCACAAACTCACTTCAGGGTCCAAACACACACAGTTATATATACAGACCTCAGCCAAAACTACAGACGTTACAACATAACATGAATGGTGCAATAACTTTCTTCATTATTCAGGACAACAAAGTATGGTCCACATTGACCAATGCCTCATGCAGGACACTGTTCTGCAATGTCGTTCCTAAACACAAAAATAAAATATAAAACAGTTTCTGTGTCATCTCTATGAACACAAAGTGCAGCAAAGTATAAGAAGAGGTCAAACTCTTCTTATAGCCACCAAAAAAAAGAAATACTTGTGCTAGCAATAATCAAGAAAAAGCACTTCAGCAAAGTTCTCAGAGAAGTAGATCAGAACTGAAAGCTAGTGCAGTAGAGATGAGCAAATCAATTCTTTAGAATCAAAATTCAACCCAATTGATTCGATAGAATCAGATTCCTCTGGGTGGAATTTTCAGAGAAAGAAAGAGAAGTCAGCATCCTCCACAAAAAGGCCTCCTATTGTGAAGTAACGCAAACACTCAGAACTCTTGGCACACCATTCTCCTCATTTTTTCCCCCTGTCTAGAGTGCTAGCATTACTTCACCACAGGAGGCATTTGTCTCATTTTCTTGTTCCAGGAATTTGGAGGATGCCAACTAGCTACTATGTCAAGTTGGTAAGGATGATGGCTGCAAATTTGAAAGATATCTGTACTGGCTTTGAGTCCGGATCTACTTGCTCATATGAGAGCACTGTGGAAGTGCTTTTTTTCTAATTATCTTTATAATACCTGTGAGCAGCACAAGTATTTCTTTTTATGAACGCTGTTCCTGCTGTCATCACCTAAAAGAGAGACCGGCAACACTGCTGAGACAACAATGCGCTCTGTGCACTAGTCCAATGCTGAATAAAAAAGCACAAAAATATTACGTGTTGGGTATAACACTGTAACGCCCGGCGCCGTAGTACTGCGGCGCGCTGATCGGGTGGGTGCAGGAGCTGTGCCCGCCCGATCAGCTGCAGGGGGCTGGCTGTTCCCAGTAGCCGGACCCCTGCGACGTACGCCCGCATCTATGAAGACACAGATGCGGGCGTATTAACCATTGATGTGCCGCGGTCAGCGCTGACTGCGGCACATGTGAAACGGGCGTGGGCAAGGAGAGTCCATCGGGTCCCTGCGCTACTGTGACGGGGACCCGATGGCTTGGATGGCAGCCCGATGTCTTCCTTAGGCATCGTGGCTGCCATCCCTGCGAGCCTGTGAGATCCAGCCCCCTGGATCTCACAGGAAGCAGGCTGTAAGTGTATTACATTGAGTAATACACTTACAGCCAATGCATTACAAGTTTACAAAAATAAAAGTTTCAAGTAAAAAAAAAAAGCGCACTTTTCCCAAAATAAAGTTAAAAAAAATTGTAACAAAAGAGAAAAAAAGTATACATATTAGGTATCGCCGCATCCATATCGACCGGCTCTATAAAAATATCACAACATCCAGGTGAACGCAGTAAAAAACAAACAAAAAACAGTGCCAAAACAGCCATTTTTTTGGTCACCTTCCCTCACAAAAAGTGTAATAGCAGGCGATCAAAAAGGTGTATTCACCCCAAAATGGTAACAATCAAACCATCATCTTGTCCCGCAAAAAATTAGATCCTACCTGAGACAATCGCCCAAAAAATAAAAAAAAAATATAGCTCTCAGAAAATAGCAACATAAAAAAAAAGATTTTATTCTGTTCAAAAATAAATCTAATGTGTAAAATTTAATAAAAATAAAAATGGTAGACATATTGGGTATCGCTTCGTTCGTAACAACCTGCTTTATAAAAATATTACATGAGATAGCCTCCCAAGGGAATGCTGTAAAAAATTTTTTTAAAAAAAACTAGGCCAAAACAGCCATTTTTTTTCCTCTTGCCTCACAAAAAGTGTAATAGCAGGCGATCAAAAAGGTGTATTTACCCCAAAATGGTACCAATCAAACCATCATCTTGTCCCGCAAAAAATTAGATCCTACCTAAGACAATCGCCCAAAAAATAAAAAAATATGGCTCTCTGAAAATGGTAGCACAAAAACAAGATTTAATTCTGTTCAAAAATGCAGCTAATGTGTAAAATGTAACAAAAATAAAAATGTTAGAAATATTGGGTATCGCTGCATCCGTAACAACCTGCTCTATAAGAATATCACATTATTTGCCCCCTCAGGTGAATGCTGTAAAAAACTTTTTTTTAAAAACTATGCCAAAACAGCTATTTTTTTCACCTTGACTCACAAAAAGTGTAATACCAAGCGATCAAAAAGTCTTATGTACCCCAAAATGGTACCAATGAAAACGTCACCTCATCCCGCAAAAAATGAGCCCCCACATAAGACAATAACTTGAAAAATAAAAATCGATGGCTCCCGCAAACCAATCCATCAAAATCTGTGCTGCAAAATCCATATGGCGCTCCTTCTGTTCTGAGTCCTGCCATGTGCCCCCACAGCAGTTTACCACCACATATGGGGTGTTTTCGTATTCTGGAGAAAATGGGGAACAAATTATAGGGTGCTTTTCTCCTGTTACCCCTTATGAAAATGAAAAATTTGGGGCTAAAGCAACATTTTATTGGAAGAAATGAAACTTCTCATTTTCACAGCCAAGTGTTTCCAAATTCCATAAACCGATTAGGGGGTCAAAGTGGTCAGTAACCCCCTTAATATATTCTTTGAAGGTTATTCCAAAATGGGGTCACTTTTTGAGGGTTTACACTGTAGGGGTATGTCAGGGTCTCTCAATTACAAAATGGTGCCTAAAAACCATTCTAGCAAAATCTGCCTCCAAAATCCGTATGGCGCTCCTTTCCTTCTGACCACTGCTACAAACCCATAGAGACGTTTACCACCACATATGGGGTATTTCTGTAAACTGCAGAATCAGAGTAATGTATATTAAGGTTTAGTTTGCTGTTAACCCTTGCTGTGTTGCAAGAAAAAAATTATTAACATGAATAATGTACCAAAAAAGTGAAATTTTGAAATTTTGACCTCCATTTTCCTTTAACTCTTGTGGAACACCTCAAGGGTTAACAAAGTTTGTAACATTAGTTTTTTTATAATTTGAGGGGTGTAGTTTCTAAAATGGGGTAATTTATGGGTGGTTTCCATTACGAAAGCCCTTCAAAATCACTTTATATCTGAATTGGTGCTTAAAAAAATGGTTTTGGAAATTTTGTTGAAAATTTAACAAAAATAGCTTCTAAACTTCTATGCCAACATAAAGTAGACATATTGGGAATGTAAAATAATAACTATTTTTGAAGGTATTACTATGTATTTTGAAAGTAGAGAAATTGAAATTTGGAAATTTTTCCAAATTTTAGGTAACTTGGGTATTTTTTATAAATAAAAATGAAATATTTTGCCCCAAATTTACTACTGTCGTGAAGCACAATATGTGACGAGAAAACAATCTCAGAATGGCTTGGATAAGTAAAAGCGTTCCAAAGTTATTTTCCACATAAAGTGACACATGTCAGATTTGCAGAAAATGGCCTGGGCAGGAAGGTGAAAACCAGCCCGGGGTTGAAGGGGTTAAAAAACAGCCAAACTGTTTAGTTCTCCTGCAGCACCACCAAAGGGTAAATGAGGCAATACATAATACCCATTAAAATAAAAAAGATATCCATGTAATCCACCAAGTATTCTCCAGAAATAGAGGCACTATTTGTAGATACTCTGTACTCTAGCTAATTGATGGAGTTCCTGAATGAGGCATTCCTCTCAATGATATCAGAATGCTTAAACAGACCCTATCACCATCAAGCATACTAAGTTATATTGTAGTGGGAAAGAGGTACAAATAATTCACACATAAGAAGTTACCTTTGGAAGCATAATGACAGTTAATTAAGTCATTATGTTATGTTAGAGAAACCAGCTCATGGAAGCAGCCATCTTGTTACTGGCAGCTCAGCGTGCTGTGTGCATACAAGCCCCGCCTCTGCATTCCAGCAGCCACAGCAGTCAGAGCTTCTCATTAGTGTCACCGCTCAAAACCACCATGTATATAACCACATGATAATTGAGATAGGCAAAACGCTTTATTACATACAGAGATTCTGCAGGCGATTGACGGAAGGGAAGCGTTCCTTCCTGACAATCGCCTGCTCGTTAGTGGAGGACACAGTATGGGGAGGAGTGATTGCTAATGCTATAGCTTGTCCCCATACTGACTTGTTGTTTGCCGGCAGCAGATCGTGATTAGACGGCACAATCTGCTTTTGGCAAACAATGATTTTTAAGCATGCTTAAAAATCCGGATTACCCAATGAACAAGTGTTTGCTGGTTTATAAATTAATTTGTGGCAGAATTAGGCTGAATTCACATGTCTGTATTTTTCTTTTCCAGATTTTCGGTTCGTTTTTTGCGGATCCGTGTTTCCAATTGTACATCCGCATCAGTTCGTTTTTCTGCAAAAAAAAGGAAGGAGGAATATATGTTGGTAGGGTATTTCTTTCTATTTCCTGGAAACGGATCTGCAATTACGGATGATATGCGGATGACATATTGACAAGCTCTATCTTATTTGAGGATCCACATAACGGAATGGAACGGAACAACGGATGCGGACAGTATACAGAGTGGTGTCCGCATTTTTTCAGGACCCATTGAAATTAATGGATCCGCATCCTATCCACATGATTTGCGGATCAGATGCGGATCGGATCAGGAAAGAAAAAAAGGACTTGTGAATGGAGCCTTACACTGCCAGATCATCGCTCACGTGCATTCATGATTAGAGACGAGCAAATCTATTCGCCGCTTCGTAGATTCAATACGAATCTTGGAAATTTTCCGCTGCGAAGCAAATCCGGATTTTTTGAGATTCGCTTAGTTAGATTCGAAAATGTTCTTAAAGCTTTCTACGCATTTGCTACGTACTTGTCCAATAAATTGTACACTAATGTTACGTATACTTTACTTTATGCGTACAAATTCAGTTAATTAGCAAACTTTTTACTGTTCGTTATTCGTGCGGCGTAAAGCCCGGGAAGAAAGCGGTCACCTGACCTAGTTGGAAGGGCTTTCTCTGATTGGCTCAGGCTCGGTAAGCCAGTGACGCATCAGTTGTGCTGTGACTGCTGAGATGAGCAGAAGCACTGTCTACGATGTTCCGAGAGACAGAGAACTGGGGTGTAATTGTTCTGGGAATCCATATTGCACATATCAGGGATACTGCAGGGCCAGTGCAGGGCAAGTGCGGCCCAGTGCAGGGCTAGTAATTAATCAGGCA
This sequence comes from Rhinella marina, assembly GCA_900303285.1. NCBI lineage: Eukaryota > Metazoa > Chordata > Amphibia > Anura > Bufonidae > Rhinella > Rhinella marina. The sequence continues at coordinate 4,596 of ONZH01022197.1, read as the reverse complement.
TGGAGAGATACAGGGAGATAGATAAGGAGAGATACAGGGAGAGAGACAAAGACCATGGAAAAGCAAAAGGGTTCCAGCCAGACCTTGAGCTCCAAAAAAAAGGAGAAGGTGGCACAGGGAAGCAGTGCCAAAGGACCTGTAGCCGGAGCTTCTACTTGTAGAATTCGCAATAGTTGGCCACTGTTCCACCAGGCTAACCCACCAAGGCGCAAAATTGTAGTGGAGGGGAAAGTGGATGAGGTAGTGGAGTGGATGGCACACTCATCTCAATCACAGCCAGATAATCTGCTGTCATCTGCTGATATAGTGTCATGTACGCCAGAGGTCAGATCAGAGCTTTCCTCCTGCTCACCATTCTGCTCCAGCAAAGCCCGTCATTTTCGTACGCAATTTGTTACGCTCATGCGTATATGTTCATATAAGTTGCGTACCTTAACAACTTTACGTTCGTTATTAGTGCGCGAATGTTCACAAAACACCACATAATAACGTATAATTTGTACGCAGCTTCACCGAATAGATTCATATGAGGTACGAATCTTTTGAAAAATTCGACAAATATTCGGCAAAAGCGAATTTTGGATGATTCGTCATCTCTACCCGATGATCTGGTCCTGTCGGCCAGTGTAATACTTGCTTTAAGATATGTGTATAGTGTCTTGTGTATTTGAGGCAGAGCTTATTTTTCCGTTATCTAAGTCTAAAAATGTGTATTCAATGTATCTGCTACTGTATGACCCTAGATAGGCTTAGAGAATTATTATAGAAGTTTTCACCCTCCATGTGTTTAAATTGGCAGTGATACATGGTCAGTTTATTAGATTACGTAGGATTTAATAGTCAAGAACAGATTTTTATGTCGCCAGGAACTGAAGGCACATTAATACATCGGGCTATCCTATAACTGGTTAAAGCTATAGATAGGACTAGTACAATAAAATGAGATTTGCTTTTTTGGACAAAGTAAAAAACAGAGAGACGAAATAGGTTGCATTTTCTTTTAATATAATGCCTGCAGCTGATAACCCAGAGCTATATTTAAAATTGACGCATTTGAAGCATGAATCAGCTTGTACTGTTCAAAAGACACAAGTAGAACGAGTGATTTTATCACCAAAAGACTGGTTACATTATCAATTCCAAAAGGTAACTAGTGTGGTAACTGTTCCTTCTGTAAGTTATAATTATTGCGACATGTTTTTTTGTGATAGAGCACAGCTGCGTCATTTTATTAATTGCAGAACGAAATTTACAGTGTTGTTCTATGTTGCCATGTGGACATTTTTTATATAGGAAAGACAACGAGATGTCTATTTGTGAGAGCTTAATTAGACTTTAATTCATAAAGACAGGTAAAGGCTTCCTACGCTTGATTGAGTATATAGGCAGATCTTTTATAGCGATCCTGCAGTCTTAAAGGGTTGTCGGGTTCAGCTGAACCCGGACATACCCCTATTTCACCAGGCAGCCTGCCTGATATTAGCATCTGAGCATCCTAATTAGCGCAGGCAAAGGCATTTTGCCGGTTCGGTGATGAACGGCTCTGCCAGCGGAGGCTTCGCCAGCAGTGAGCCAGGACGTCACCGGCGTTAATGGGGCGGGCTTTAGCGCTGCCCTAGCTAGTAAAAATGGCTAGGGCGCTAAAGCCGTCCTTACAGCGGTGAGTCACTGAACAGAACTGCCCGGCGAAATTCCGCTTGACAGTCTGTATTTGTCAAAAAGGTGCCTTGCCCTGTGCGATCCAGCTAACTCAGCGGGCTGCCTGGGTGAAATTAAGGGTATGTCTGGGTTCAGCTCTGACCCGGACAACCCTTTAAGGTTGCCGGTGTAGAGAGTGTTACACTTTCTGAAGTAGAGGAGATCGAAATAAATTCTACTTCAGAGGGAAACAAGCTGGATTTTAAGTGCAATACAATATCTCTATGGCATTTTGTGCTTATCTGGTTAGGCAGTTGCTGTTGCATTGTATGTATTTTCCTCACAGGCCAAGCTGGATGGACAGATGTCTTTTTTCGGCTTATAACTATGTTACTATGTTACATTGGGGGACTTAATTGAACGATAAGAATGACTCAGCATATCTTGTAATATAATTGATGTATACATGTTGGCACTTTAAAAAGCCTGCAATTTCATATGTTCAACTAAGAGAATGAGTAGAGATGAGCGAATCGAACCACGAAGGGGAATTCGATCCGAATTTCAGTATAAATTCGATTGCCTCGAAGCCTAATTTATTTGTGTTCGTGTCGGTGAATCATTTATCCTGAATAGTGTAAAAAAAACAAAAAATCATACTTACCTCCCGCATTTGCTCGCGACGGCTGCCAGCCGCCATCTTGATTGAGATCCCGGGAGAGAAATCCCACGCGTAGTGAGTTATGAGTCACCGGCCGGGTGATGACGTAATCTCACCCGCGCGAGATTTTCGCTCCAGATCTTCGCAAGATGGCGGCGGCCAGCCTCGCGAGCAAATGGAGGAGGTGTTTGATTTAAGTATTTTTTTAATGTCTATTTTACACTGTTTTTACACTCTGCGCCGTGATCATGTATGAACGGCATCTGAGGGGTACAATGAGGGGGCGGCCTATCGCAGCTCCTGTCATTGCACCACTAGTACAAGAAATGCGCTTCGTGGCGAATAATTCATAACGAAGCAAATTTTTTTTGTAAATTTGGCGAATCAGCCGAATAGAATTCAAGAAATTCGCTCTCTTAGAGATGAGTAAAGTTTGAAAAAATTTTATGCAATAAGTTCAAGAAATTTGAATAGTTTTGAAGAATTTGTCCAAATCGCATAAATCGGTATACCAGGGCATACTGTTTAGGTTATGGCCACACGGTGTGGCCATGCTGTGGATGGGTTTTGGCCATGCTGCGTGAAGAACTGCACGTCCAATTTGGATCAAACCAGGCAGCTGGAATACATATGGGAGGATGTCATTGGTCATTGGAATGAATCAAATATTCCACCAACAAAAAATTCATTTTAGCTAACATGTTATTTAATGTGTTTGCATCAGTAATTTGATTCAGAATTTGTGATCAAATACTGATGAAAACATGACAAAGTACTGACAGTCTGAAGAGGCTTTATGGAGCTCAAATACAGAATTGCTTTTTTTATCTCTTTGACAGATCAGAAGACATAAACATAAACAGTGATGCTAATACAGCTTACTGCCACTGCTGCTATCCTCCCACTTGTCTTGGGCAACTTTTTGTTACGTTTCTTCAACTACTACTGCTACTGCACCACCCCCCTCTGCATAAGGCTCCTACTGCCACTGCTTCTGCACATCCCCGGTACTGTCATGGGGCCACTACTTGAATCTTGGAGACTGCACAGTTAAGTCCATGCAATAAATTACACCTGATGATTTTATTGACCTATATCTGTGACAGTATTCAACAGCAACAGGAGTATGGCTATGAATCTTGGTGCCCTGCACAGTGATGTACACAGTGATAATTCAACTGCTGTAATAATGATGTCAAGTACCTACAGAATGGAATAACTAGGAATGTACAGTAGATGCACTAGAGAATGCACAGTACAATACCCTCCCATGCACTCTGCATTTCCCTACAGTTTAAGTTTCAGCATTCACTTGGATGGCATAAGTGGGAAGCATATGATTAGGCAGAGTGGTCTGGTGTCCAGATTTACACAATTGGAAACAAATAATTCGAACAAATTTAATTTCTTGAAGAAATTCTTCAACTTCACTCATCTCTAATCAATAGATAAGTGCCTTGTATTAATTTGTTGAAGTAAGACAACCTTTTAAGTAGTAAATATACAACACATTTATTGGCAGGATGATTATATCATAACCTTGTGACATTGAGAAATTACAACTAATCTTGAGAGAAGGGTGAATCCTGATCGCATGTCACTACTGCACCATAATTAATTGTATTTAGCCCATACCTTAAAGTAAATTTTCATTCATAGCCATTTAGACACAATTCGATATATCTAAATTATATCAGTCTTTTTCACTAGTCTCATTACTATTAGATATGGTTTTTTTTTTTACATATGGTTTGTCTCCATTTTATAAAGGAACAAATTTAGCCAAGTGAGAAACAATAAAGAACTGTTTATCATTATGCTTTTTCAATATCAAACCCACCAATTTGATATTGATGACCCTATGGCCACCATTTTCTGTCCCTCAGCTTTTAAAGGATTTCAGCAAATTTGTACCTTGAATGGTGACCTGTTGAAATGTGCGCTGGAGCTGAAGGCATCTGTGTAGATTATGTCTTAATATATGTAAATCAGCATCAAGAGCAATGTTGGCTTCCGTTACTCGTGAGGCTCTCCTCTTTTCATGCTGTGTCCTCTGCATTTTGATTGATAGGACCGTGAAAGTTTGTGACAGCTGCCTGTAATCAAAGTGAGAGGGCGCGCAGTTTGCAGGACCCCCATGCTCCTGAAGCTATTGGCATACATTAAACATTAATTTTTCTATGAACACATATGGAACATATAACATGGGCCACACAGATAACTTCAGCTGCCAAGTGCAATGCAACAAGTCAGCTAGTTTTAGGTGGCAAATCTGCTGCAGATGCCTTTAATTTTCT
>ONZH01022196.1:600000-753659 GCA_900303285.1 Rhinella marina | reverse complement strand
TGAGGAAACACAGTGGGTAGAAGTGGAAGAAAACATTGCGTTGCACGGGTATATTTAATCTATTTCATTTAATGTTTGTGTGTGTCGTTGCAGAGAGAAAGTCATCCTCCCTCCCACCCCTGCAGCTGACAGTGGGTGATTTTTACCTTCAATTTTTTCAATCCTTGTGGAGGGGGCGTGGCCTGACCGAGTCGGGGGCGTGACTTACCAAGACCTGGGGCGGGGGTTTTAAAGCCCTTCTTTTGAGGCTGGCCTGAATTACAGGTAGATGCCATGGTAATTTATGAGGGCACGCAATGGGTAGCAGTGGAAGAAAACATCTTTTATTACTACTGAACGGTCATAGTCTAATATTAGTCTATTTCATCTAATGTTTCTGTGTGCTGTTGCAGAGAGAAATTTACCCTCCCACCCCTGCAGCTCACAGAAGTTGATTTTACCTTCCTTTTTTTCAAATCCCCATTGGCTGCGGAGTGGGAGGGGCATGGCCTGACAGTCAGGGCGTGGCTTAGCGAGACCTGGGATGGGGGTTTTAAGTACTTCTTTTGAGGGTATCCTGAATTACAGGTCGATGCCATGGTAATTTATGAGGACACGCAATGGGTAGCAGGGGAAGAAAACATCTTATATTACTACTGAACGGTCTTAGTCTAAAACATAACTTATATTTATAGTAACCTTGAATACCCATTAACAGTGTCATCCACAGCGCTCTGCCCCTTTAAAAGCAGTGAATAGAAATGGCTGTGTTGCTACCTGAGCTCCTCAGTTGGGCTGCTAATTACCTGGCTGTGTTGTTATGGAAACTGCCCTCCCTGTGTGTCTGTGCAGAGAATGGCAGTTGAGGTTTGAAGCAAAGCTCCCAGGCTAATATTGGCAAATGCAGGTCATATTTTGGGAATATCTCGGGAACAGTATGTCCTAGAGAGCTGCGACCTGGTCTAAACCCTTCCCAGACACCTGATGTACGTGTGTGCCGAATTTGGTGAAAATCGGTCCAGTAGTTTGGTCGCGCACAGAGAACAGACAGACGGACAGACAGAAAGACAGACAGAAACTCATTTTTATAATATTAAGAGACTAGCTGAAGTACCCGGCTTCGCCTGGGTATATTTAATCTATTTCATTTAATGTTTAATGTGTGTCATTAAAAGATATCGAGATCCTCATGAAGCCACACCACTAAAAACTAAGCCACGCTCCCTGGCTCCATGAAGATACGGAGGAGAAGCTGTCTGAGCATGAGCTACTGAAAGGGTGGACATCCCTGCGTCCATCCAAGCACTGCGCCGGACGGAGAACAGGGAGCCAGAAAACTGGACTGTCCAGCCTTAAGATGGACATCTGGCCACCCTAACATCAGTGTGCCCCTATGGTGGCCAGAGGTCCAGTTTTAGGCTGGACAGTCTGGCTTTCAGACTCCCTATCCACCGTGGCCTCGTGTTTAGGGGTGTGGGTTCATGGGGACCGGTGGCACGGCTTCACGTTGGGGGGAGGCTGGACAGTCTGGCTTTCAGACTCCCTGTCCTCTGTCATGTGCAGGGCCTGGCTGGACACAGGGATGTCCTTTTGAACAGCTCACTCTCAGACAGCAGCGCTGTGCAGTCTGAGCATGAGCTGCAGGGAGAAAGTCACCCTCCCCTGCAGCTGACAGAAGTTGATTTTTACCTTTATTTTTGCAATCCCTGTCGGCTGTGGAGGGAGAGGGGGCATGGCCTGACCAGGTCGGGGGCGTGACTTAGTGGGACCTGGAGGTGGGGCTTTTAAGTCTTTCTTTTGAGGGTGGCCTGAATTACAGGTCAATGCCATAGTAATTTAGGAGGAATCACAGTGGGTAGCAGTTGAAGAAAACATCTTTTATTACTACTGAACGGTAAATATGTGAATTTTACATTATATGAGGTAATAATTGATGATGAGTTAGTCTAAAACATGAGTTATATTTATGATAACCAGAATACCTCTTTAAGGCTCCATTCACACATCCTGTTTTTCTTTCCTGATCTGGATCCATTCATTTCAATGGGTCCTGAAAAAATCAGGATCGAATCAGGAAAGAAAAACAGGACATGTGAATGGAGCCTAACAGTGTCATCCACAGCGCTCTGCCCCTTTAAACTAGACCTACAGCAGTGAACTGGCTGTGTTGTTACGGAAACCTGTTGTGTGTGGGGACTAACTGCCTATGAGCTTCTATTGGCTGATAAGGGTCATGTGACCAGGCTTCTATTGGCTAATGCATTTTTTGGGAAGATCTCAGGAACAGTACGTCCTGGAGAGCTGAGGCCCTTTCTAAAACCTTCCCAGACACCTGTTGTACCCGTGTGCCAAATTTCATGATTGTAGCTGCGACTCCTTTAGTGCGGATTCCTTTAGCGGACATACACACACATACACTCAGCTTTATATATTAGATAAGAGATAAGAGACAAGCCTGGCTGCACTGCACAGTGATGAGATACTCCCTCTAACTCCTGTGTCCATGTCACTACACCAGGGTCAGCAACCTCTGGCACTCCAGCTGCTGTGAAACTACAATTCCCAGCATGCTCCAATCATTTCTATGGGAGTTCAGAGAATGGCAGAGTAGGTATGCATGCTGGGAGTTGTAGTTTCACAACAGTGGAGTTTCTGATCCCTGCACTACACCCAGACATGAGTCTACTTCTCAGTGTCTAAATCCCATCACTGACCGTCCACAGACTCTTCCCTCACCATCTCCAGAGTGTAATAAATAGGTTGAATCTGCAAGCACATCCAATCACATCTCTATCTAATCCTGTCATGTACGATTTTGCTGAGCCTGATACACAGGCTCTTGTGTGCGATACAGCCTGCAGAGATGTGTATATAACCCCATATTATATGATACTGTCTGGTGTCCTGTGTATCTGAGCTTATCATGTCAGATATTATCTGCTGTGCCTCTGTATCTAAATCTTTCATCTGCGATACAGTCTACTGTTCCTGTATCAAGGATTCTCATGTATGATCCTGCCTGGTAAACTGTGTATCTAATCCTATCTTATGTGATACTGCCTGCTGAAGTGTGTATCTAATCCTATCTTGTATGATACTGCCTGCTGAAGTGTATATCTAATCCTATCTTGTATGATACTGCCTGCTAAAGTGTGAATGTAAAGCCTCATGCACACGACTATATCCGCTTTGTCGTGGGTCCCCTAAATAAGGATACCGTATGTCTCTGGTCTTCATTTTTTTTCAGAGCCATTGACTTTGTGAGTTTGAGATCTGCATTTTGAGGACCAGAATAGGACATGTCCTACCTTTTGCACACACAGATGTGAAAGACACATAGAAGTTACCCGCGTGCTTTCCACATCCGTATATCTTTTCTGCAAAAGGTATAACATGTGCTATTCTGGTCCTCAAAATGCAGACCTCAAACCCATAGAAGTCAATGGCTCTGAAAAAAATCAGGATCACAGACATACAGTATCCTTATTTAGCAAATCCACGACTTGCAGACCAGAAAACGGATACAGTGGTGTGTTGAGTCCTAGTCCTATCTTTTTTTGTCTGCTGAAGTGTTTATCTTGGCCTATCATGTGTGGTATGCCCAGGGGTGGATTAAGGATCCCATGGGCCCTGGGCAGTTTATAATGCATAGGCCCCTGCCTCGCCCCCCACACGCTCCACCCCTGCCCCCACACGCTCCACCCCTCCCCCGCCCCCACATGCTCCACCCCTGCCCCGCCCCCACATGCATTTTGCCTCCTTAAAAAAAATGGTAAAAACACAGCATAAGGCCTTGCTGGGTAACCTATTTAACCCTATGCTGCATCAATAACTAATATAGCCTGAAGGCTATCTTTACATACAAGCAGGATAGGGTTAAAATGGTTACCCAGCAAGGCCTTATGCTGTGTTTTTACCATATTGAGGCAGCAAAAGGCCTTGGTGAGTAACCTTTTTAACTGTATACTATACAGCATGGTGTACGGATTATATTGTATATTATACAGCATGGTGTACGGATTATACTGTATATTATACAGCATGGTGTACGGATTATACTGTATATTATACAGCATGGTGAACAGATTATACTGTATATTACACAGCATGGTGTAGGGATTATACTGTATATTATACAGCATGGTGTAGGGATTATACTGTATATTATACAGCATGGTGTACGGATTATACTGTATATTATACAGCCTGGAGTACGGATTATACTGTATATTATACAGCATGGTGTATGGATTTTACTGTATATTATACAGCATAGTGTGCGGATTATACTGTATATTATACAGCATGGTGTACGGATTATACTGTATACTATACAGCATGGTGTGTGGATTATACTGTATATTATACAGCATGGTGTACGGATTATACTGTATATTATACAGCATGGTGTACGGATTATACTGTATACTATACAGCATGGTGTATGGATTATATTGTATATTATACAGCATGGTGTATGGATTATACTGTATATTATACAGCATGGTGTACGGATTATACTGTATATTATACAGCATGGAGTATGGATTATACTGTATATTATACAGTATGGTGTAGGGATTATACTGTATATTATACAGCATGGTGTAGGGATTATACTGTATATTATACAGCATGGTGTACGGATTATTCTGTATACTATACAGCATGGTGTACAGATTATACTGTATACTATACAGCATGGTGTACGGATTATACTGTGTATTATACAGTATGGTGTATGGATTATACTGTACATTGTATAGCATGGTACAGGGATTATAATATATACAGTACAACAAATGCATGGCTGTTACACCATGCCGGACAATATAACCCCTGCGCCACGCTGTACAATATACAGTATGTACAGTGTATGCATATACCCACACACATACATACACATACATACATATACCCACACACATACATACACACACATACATACACACACACATACATACATACATGAAACACATAAATACTTACTGTTACTTGTCCCTTGTCCTGACGCCACTCTGGAGGGGGCTGGGCCTTGGTCTTCTTCTTTCCCCTCTTGCCGCGCTGCACAGGTCCTTCCCTGTCCAGGACCAGCAGCGCAGCATGAGGGAGGAGGTGGGGCCAGCTGGGAGGGCACAGGAGCGCTCTTAGTACATTAGGGGGGCCTAAAAGTTGCAGCGGTGAGCGGGCAAGGAGAGACCCGGAGTGCAGGGACGCATCTTAATGATGCAGAGTAGGGGGCAGGGCCTCCCGTGCGCTCCAGGCCCCCCTGTGCCGCAGCCCGCACGCCACTGATCCTAATGTGATTATAATGGGGGCAATCCGACCTGTGCCCCTCCAGGAGGCTGGGCCCCGGGCGGTTGCCCAGATTGCCCTCATTATAATCCGCCTATGGGTATGCCGTTTGATACGGCCATGATCGGCCCGGGGAACACAGTCTGTATAGAGGACCCCCAAGGCCGACCACACTCTCCTGACTTGAACTGGCTGTATGACAGTGATGTATGATAAGGCCGATTTCTGTCTGATAGGGGGGTAAATACACAACAACTGCCCCAACAGTCAGATATAGACAGGTTATATCATACATTATTGTCATATAGGCAGTGCAGGTCAGGAAAATCGCAGTCAGCCTGGACAAGTAGCCCACACAGTAGCCGACACAATAACCGGGACATGGATTCCTGGGCTGATCACGGTCGTTTGCATGAGCCCTATCACGCATACTGAACCCCTATAACAGTGATATCCACAGTGCCCCTGAACAGTGACATCCAAAGGAGCCCCCATAACAGTGACATCCACAGATCCCCCATAACAGTATGTCATCCACAGATCCCCCATAACAGTGTCACCCACAGTTCCCCCATAACAGTGACATCCACAGCACCCCCTTTACAGTGTCACCCACAGTTCCCCCATAACAGTGACATCCACAGTGCCCCATAACAGTGACATCCACAGTGCCCCATAACACAAACATATATATATATATATATATATATATATATATATATACTGTATATATACTTCTACAATATATAAACTTATAATACTTGTACACCATCCTTAGAGGTTTTTAAACAAAGAATTGGTCAACTAATTCTTGGTTTTAGAGAATGAAGGTTGTAGGTTCAAACCCTCTCCAACTATATATGTTTATTTTATATTACCCAATATGAAAATAACACACAGGGGTGTCCCCAAGCTCTTTCATTGTGCTTGCAGACACCTTTGTGTTTTTAAATTCATCTTGATAGGCACCTTATATTCACAGCCATATGGAGTCCAGCAGGGACTCCCAGGCATCGGCACTTTACAAGCAGTGAACTGAGCTGTCAGCTCAGATGCTCAGGTCACTGCAGAGGTCCTGACACTGGCTTAGTGCTATGATAGCACTGAGAATGCCTCAGGAGTACAAGCCTCCCTGACCCCAGGGAATAACGTTCCGTCAACTGCAGCAGGAAGACAAGGAGACGGGAACTCGCCACAAGAAGAGAAACCTGGTGAACTGGAGTCACGAGACCAGACTCTGGAGCCAAGAAGCAGCAGGCTGGAGGAGGGTGAGTATGTGACTGAAGTGCTTCTTTCCACAGGTTAGTTTAAAGGGACATATAATAGGGTTTGCCCGGAGAACCCCTTTAAACATTGTAAAAGACCCAATCACCATGCAAACAGTCAATACTGAAGATGGGCCTGGGGAGATCAGATGTGCTTCCTTATCTTCTGCCTTCTTGAAGTGTCCTGATATTGATGGTTGGCTGGATCACAGTTCTTTCTTGTTGCAGAACACATTATGAGCACAATGTTTTGGGGTTGTATCATTGCATATATTGGGGGCATATCACTAAGACATGCCCCAATTGTCTAATAGGTGCGGATCCCACCTCTGGGACCTGCACCTATCTTTAGAACTGAGCCCACAAAGTGAAGGAGGCCGCACCAAGGATGTGTGGCCACCGTCTATTCATTTCTATGGGGCTGACGAAAATAGCTGAGTGCTAGCGTTATGCCCCCAATGTATGAGATGACACAACCCCTTTAAGTACATTAGAATCTATTTTATAATGTATGTTTAAGAATGAATCAAAAGGATATTAAGGATAGACAAGGTGGTGAAATTAATTGATTTTATTTTTATTTATTTATTTTTTTCATACATATGTGTATTTCCCATTTAATTGCTAACTAACTATCTGACCTACCTGCCCAGAAATGGCCCCTCAGACAGCCCCTACTTCACAACGTCTACAGAGAAGCTGCAGAGATCATGGGCTGTTAGACATCCGTTCCTGGCTGCCTCCTAGTAGCCATTTCATCGAAACATTCACGCATTATTATTGGCTTATTCGCCAATACATACACACATGTATGCATGCACGCACACACATACACGCAGAAACATACACAAGCACACACATACACGCAGAAACACATACAAAACAAGCACGCACTAACACGCGCACTCAAATACACACACATACAAACACACAGACAGAAGCACATACATACACAAAGACACAAACACTCTCTAACTAATAGGATGATCACAGCCGTCCAGAGGTGCATCCCAACTCATCCCAATGCTTAAGGCATTGGATGTTGTTACAGGAGTGACGCTTAAACTGCTGGATGCATCTCTGGGACCCCCTTTCAGAGACAATGTCCTCCACCCGACTCTCAAAAAGCTGAGGGGTCTTCAGGAGAGGCGGGCAGTTGAGCTGGGCTATCAGACGGTCAATCTCTATAGCTGTGATGTCATCCTTCCTACAACCTATCCACGGCGTCACTGCAATGAGAACTATATCATATTAATAATTTATAAGTAAATAAGAGCAGAAAAATCACTCCTATCACAAGCACTAGGTTTTAGGAACTTGGAAAGCATATTGTTATACCAAAGATCAATAAACCCCATCCAGCGTCTGCCCGTTACCCTTGAAGAAGCCAGCGCTGCTGGTGAAACATGTCGGAGGGGCAGAAAGATTTTAATTTCTGTAGTCCTGTTAAAGCTGCTTTACCCTAGTCAGTATCCTCACATAAAGATAGAACAGATAGGTGTGAGAATGACTGCAATTTGAGGCTTAGTCACCAGTGAAGTAACTGTATAAGCCTGAGTATTCATGTACAGACTGGTGTGGTGAGGTGGAAACAGTGCACATTTCCACCACTACCTATACATCATAGCACAATACCAAAGGCAGCAGAACGGTGAAGGCAGTTAATTTTAAAGTGGATAGCTCACTATTAGGTCCGTAACTGTCATAATAAAGGTTATATTCTGACAGGATAATTAGTTTGCACTTTAGTATCTGGGTCAAGAAGGGTTAATAGACTAGGATTAGTTATTTGTAAGGATTTGTAAACCGAACTACTGGAACATGTAATGGAATTGATGCCAGAAAAGTGACATAAATTACAGCTGAAGCCTACGCCAGCTAGTAGGTCTTTTTAATAAGACTGGCATGTGAAAGCTATTTGTTAATTCAGTTCCCCAACCTGTCCAGAAGAGGAACCCTATCCAGGCTTTATCCATCTTTCGGAAAAACTTTGGTTTTTATCTAGTCTCCCCAGGGTGCCTCTCGGAAGCATTAGCACCTGAGATGTTTAAGCGCTGTCTGATAGCTGGCACAACTCTTCCTATGGTACAGTCACCCCATAAGCGACCAGGAATAGGTCCTTGTTTTAGTACCCTAGCAATGAACTCACCCCCTGCCAGTGTTGTGGTGTGAAGATGAAGCAATGTGGTAGGGGGTTGTCTCTAAGTCCGCTGGTTACTGGTAGAAGGTTCTGTTCCCTTAGAGATAGAACATTTGGAATGTTACATCATAGAGACAGTTTGATGTCATTGCTCACTGGACCGAACCACTGTACTTGCTGCGGGGTGTGTTTTCCTCTTATTTATAGAACACCTACAAATGTAGAAATGTTGTTTTTGGATGTATTTGCTACCAATCGTGATAATTATACATTGTGCTATATGAACAGAAGTGCCCTGAATTTCACCAGTGTGTCTTAATGAAAATTATCTCTTAATATTATAAAAATTAGTGTCTGTCTGTCTGTCTGTCCGTTCGTCTGTCTCTCTGTTCTCTATGCGTGACCAAACTACTGGACCGATTTTCACCAAATTCGGCACACAGGTACATCAGGTGTCCAGGAAGGTTTTAGACCAGGTCTCATCTCTCTAGGACGTACCGTTTCTGAGATATTCTCAAAATATGATCTCCATTAGCCAATATTAGCCTGGGAGCTTTTGTTTTAAAACCCAACTGCCTTTCTCTGCACAGACACACACAGGGAGGGCAGGTTTCCATAACAACACAGCCAGGTAATTAGCAGCCAGCAGAAGAGCTCAGGTAATAACCCAGCCATTTCTATTCACTGACACTGTTAAAGGTATTCCGGTTACCATAAATATTACTTATGTTTTAGACTAATTTTAGACTAAGACAGTTCAGTAGTAATAAAAGATGTTTTATTCCACTGCTACCCATTGCGTGGCCTCATAAATAAGCATGGTATCGACCTTTAATTCAGGTCACCCTAAAAGAAGTACTTAAAACCCCCGCCCCAGGTCTCGCTAAGCCACGCCCCCGACTCCATCAGGCCACACACCCTCCCACTCCACAACCAACGGAGATTGAAAAAATAAAGGTAAAAATCAACTTCTGTCAGCTGCAGGGATGGGTGGGAGGTTCACTTTCTTTCTGCAACGACACACAGAAACATTAAATGAAATAGATTAAATACACCCGTGCGAAGCGTCTTGCTAAGCCATGCCCCCAACTCTGTCAGGCCATGCCCCCTCCCACTCCGCAGCCAACGGGGATTGAAAAAATTAAGGTAAAAATCAACTTCTGTCAGCTGCAGGGGTGGGAGGGTGAATTTCTCTCTGCAACGATACACAGAAACATTAGATGAAATAGACTAATTTTAGACTATGACCGTTCAGTAGTAATAAAAGATGTTTTCTTCCACTGCTACCCATTGAGTGTTATTAAATTACCATGGTATCGACCTTTAATTCAGACTACCCTCAAAAGAAGGACTTAAAAGCAATCCCTCCAAGGTCCCGCTAAACCACGCCCCTGGTCAGGCCACGCCCCCTCCCACTCCACAGCCAATGGGTATTGTAAAAAATGAAGGTAAAAATCAACTTCTGTCAGCGGCAGGACTGGGTGGGAGGGAGACTCTCTCTGCAACGACACACACAAACATGAAATGAAATAGATGAAATATACCCAGTCAAAACCGGGTCCCAACTACCATACACACGGCCACATGTCTTCAGGCCACGCCCCCTCACACTCCGCAGCCAATGGGGATTGAAAAAATGAAGGTAAAAATCAACTTCTGTCAGCTGCATTGACTTTCTCTCTGCAACAATACACAGAAACATTAAATGAAATAGATGAAATATACCCAGGCGAAGCCGGGTCCTTTTGCTAGTCTCTTAATAATATAAAAATGAGTTTCTGTCTGTCTGTCTGTCTGTTCTCTATGCGCGACCAAACTACTGGACCGATTTTCACCAAATTCGGCACACAGGTACATCAGGTGTCCGGGAAGGTTTTAGACCAGTTCTCATCTCTCTAGGACATACCGTTCCTGAGATATTCCCAAAATATGATCTCCATTAGCCAACATTACAACTGGGAACTTTGGTTTTAACCCCTTAGCGCCGAATGACGGCTTATCCCGTCATGGGCAGGAGCCGCTTGCCGCCCCATGACGGGATAAGCCGTCATGGCATTAAACTGTCACCATGTCTGATGACATGGTGACAGTGCTGAGACCCCGGCTGTTACTTACAGCCAGGGGTCTCAGCTAACCAGCCCGGGACCAATGGGGGCGATGTCAGCAGTTTAACCCCTTCCATGCCGCGGTCCGTAGGGACCGCTGTATGGAAGGGGTTAACAGGGAGGGAGCTCGCTCCCTCTCCCATCGGGCGCTGGCAGCGCCGATGGTGTGGCCAGATGAGAGGGAGGAAGCTCCCTCTCCCTTCCATCGGGACGCTGCTCTGCTGTGGCAGCGTCCCGATGGTTACCATGGCAACCAGACGCTTTCAGAAGCGTCTCGGTTGCCATGGTGTAAGCTAAGCCTCATCAGGCTCCTGCTAAAGGCAGGAGCCTGACAAGGCTTAGCAAGAGTGAAAATGCCACTGCAGTACACTATACAGTGTACTGTAGTGTATTATAGAACAATCAGACCCACTGGCATCTTCAAGAACCAAGTGGGTCTGAGTCTAAGAAAGTGTAAAAAAAGTGTAAAAAAATTTAAAAAAAAGTGTAAAAAAAAAGTGTTAAAAAAATCCCTTTTTCCCCCCAAAACTCAAATTTGAAATTAGTAAAAAAAGATAAAAAAATACCCCAAGCATGTTAGGTATTGCCACATTCGTAACAACCTGCTCTACAAAAATATCACATGAGTTAACCCCTCAGGTGAACACAGTAAAAAAAATAAAATAAAAACAGGGTCAAAAAAGCCAATTTTTGTCACTTTACATCACAAAAGTGTAATACAAGCAATCAAAAAGGCATATGCCCCCAAAATAGTACCAATCTAACCGTCACCTCTTCCCGCAAAAAATGAGCCCCTACCTGAGACAATCGCCCAAAAAATAAAAAAAACTACAGCTCTCACAATGGAGACACTAAAACATGGGATTTTTTTTGTTTCAAAAATTAAATATTGTGTAAACTTAAATAAATTAAAAAAACTATACATGTTAGGTATCGCCACGTCCATAACAACCTGCTCTACAAAAATATCACATGAGTTAACCCCTCAGGTGAACACAGTAAAAAAAATAAAATAAAAGCAGGGTCAAAAAAGCCAATTTTTGTCACTTTACATCACAAAAAGTGTAATACCAAGCGATCAAAAAGGCATATGCCCCCCAAAATAGTACCAATCTAACCGTCACCTCTTCCCGCCAAAAAATGAGCCCCTACCTGAGACAATTGCCCAAAAAAATAAAAAAACTACAGCTCTCACAATGGAGACACTAAAACATGATTTTTTTTGTTTCAAAAATGATATTATTGTGTAAAACTTAAATAAAAATAAAAAACTATACATGTTAGGTACTGCCACGTTCGTAACAACCTGCTCTACAAAAATATCACATTAGTTAACCCCTCAGGTGAAACACAGTAAAAAAAAAAAAAAAAAACAGCCAGAACAGCCATTTTTGTTTACCTTGCCTAACAAAAAGTGTAATATAAAGTGATCAAAAATCATATGTTCCCCAAATAGTATCAATAACACTGTCACCTTATCCCTTAGTTTCCAAAATATGGGCACTTTTTGGTTGTTTCTACTGTAGGGGTGCATCGGGGGGGCTTCAAATGGGACATGGTGTCTCAAAACCAGTCCAGCAAAATCCGCCCTCCAAAAACCATCTGGCGCACCTTTCCTTCTGCGCTTGGCCATGCGCCCATACAGTAGTTTACAATCACATGCGGGGTGTTTCTTTAAATCGCAGAATCAGGGTAATAATTTTTGAGGTTTTTTTTGCTATTAACCCTTGATTTGTTACAGGAAAAAATGGATTAAAATGGAAAATCTGCAAAAAAAGTGAAATTTTGAAATGTCATCTCCTTTTTCCTTTAATTCTTGTGGAATACATAAAGGGTTAACACAGTTTGTAAAATTAGTTTTGAAAACCTTGAGGGGTGTAGTTTCTAAAATGGGGTCATTTATGGTGGTTTCTATTATGTTAGCCCCACAAAGTGACTTCAGAACTGAAACTGGTGCTTAAAAAAAATGGTTTTGGAAAATTTCTAAAAAAATTTAAGAATTGATTCTAAGATTCTAAGCCTTCTAACATCCCCAAAAAATAAAATTACATCTACAAAATGATGGCAACATAAAGTAGACATATGGGACATGTAAAGTAATAACTATTTTGTGAGGGATCACTATCTGCCTTAATAGCAGAGAAATTCAAAGTTTGAAAATTACAAATTTTTCCAAATTTTCTGTAAATTTAGGATTTTTTTATAAATAAAGGTGATTTATATTGACTCAAATTTACCACTGTCGTGGAGTACAATGTGTCACGAAAAAACAATCTTGGAATCAGTCGAATCGGTGAAAGAATCCCAAAGTTATGAATTGATAAAGTGACACATGGCAGATTTTAAAAATGTGGCTTCGGCATTAAGTGTAAAAGTAGCTTCGGCCTTAAGGGGTTAAACTCCAACTGCCATTCTCTGCAAAGGCACACACAGGGAGGGCAGGTTTCCATAACAACCAGGTAATTATCAGCAGCTGAGGATCTCATCCATTTCTATTTATTGACACTGTTAAAGGTATTCCTGTTACCATAAATATAGCTTATGTTTTTTTTTATTACTACAGTTCAGTAGTAATAAAAGATGTTTTCCTCCACTGCTGTCTATTGCGTGGGCTCATAAATAAGCATGGTATTGACCTTTAATTCAGGCCACCCTAAAAGAAGTACTTAAAACCCCCGCCCCAGGTCTCACTAAGCCACACCCCCGATTCCATCAGGCCACACCCCCTTTCACACCGCAGCCAACAGAGATTGAAAAAATAAGGTAAAAATCAACTTCTGTCAGCTGCAGGGATGGGTGGGAGGTTGACTTTCTTTCTGCAACAACACACACAAACATTAAATAAAATAGATTAAATACACCCATGCGAAGCGTCTTGCTAATCCACGCCCCCGACTCTGTCAGGTCACGCCCCCTCCCACTCCGCAGCCAATGGGAATTGAAAAAATGAAGGTAAAAATAAACTTCTGTTTGCTGCAGGGGTGGGAGGGTGAATTTCTCTCTGCAACGACACAAAAATTTTAGATGAAATAGACTAATTATAGACTACAACCGTTCGAAGCCTTTTGCTAAGCCACGCCCCGTCTCTGTCAGGCCACGCCCCCTCTCACTCCGCAGCCATTCTGCAACGACACACAGAAACATTAAATGAAATAGATTAAATACACCCATGTGAAGCGTCTTGCTAATCCACGCCCCCCGACTCTGTCAGGTTACGCCCCCTCCCACTCCGCAGCCAACAGGGATTGAAAAAATAAAGGTAAAAATAAACTTCTGTTTGCTGCAGGGGTGGGAGGGTGAATTTCTCTCTGCAACGACACACAAAAATTTTAGATAAAATAGACTAATTATAGACTACAACTGTTCGAATCGTCTTGCTAAGCCACGCCCCCAACTCTGTCAGACCACGCCCCCTCCCACTCTGCAGCCATTCTGCAACGACACACAGAAACATTAAATGAAATAGATTAAATCACCTATGCGAAGCGCTTTGCTAAGCCACACCCACAACTCTGTCAGGTCATGCCCCCTCCCACTCCGCAGCCAACAGGGATTGAAAGAATGAAGGGAAAAATAAACTTCTGTCAGCTGCAGGGGTGGGAGGGTGAATTTCTCTCTGCAATGACGCACAAAATTTTAGATGAAATAGACTAATTTCAGACTACAACCGTTCGAAGCATCTTGATAATCCACACCCCCAACTCTGCCAGGACACACCCCCTCCCACTCCGCAGGCAACGGGGATTGAATAAATATTACGGGGATAAATATTAATACCCCCCTAGAATGTACAATATAGTATATTCCACTGCCTTCTGGCTGCTAACTGGTCTGACATGTTCTTTGCTCAACAACTTAAAGGGGTATTCCAGTTCTTTTTTTTTATTTGTCTATCTAGGAAGGAATAAGAAGTCATACAACATACAGGTTTTTTAATACAATATGTATTTAAAATTTTGCATACATACCTCTCTTATATCAGGCGGTTTACCCTTAAATGCAGTAGAATGGTATAGCCCATGCATCAGTCCTATGCAATGTATCGATGGCCTAACTGAAACATGGTATCAATCAGTCATGTGACATTCTTCACATCATATAATCCCTGACATTCAGTAAGCAGCAGTTTTTCATGACATGCATGTGCGGGTCAGGTCATAGCACAAATTTATGTGATAAGAAAATAGTATTTATGGTGGAATCATAATTTTTTTATGGTATACAATAAAATACGCAACACACCAAAATAGTAACAAAAACAAAACAACAACAAAAAATAGAGACTGTTTTCTAATAAGCACCCCTATATCGATAAGGTCTCATTCATCAAAATTGGCAGGTGACAGTGATGGTAAATTGAACGATATTACCAGATCCTGTAGCACACCTTTGTGATGGGTCCAATGTTGAAAAGAGGGGCCTCTTGGTTCTGTAGGGGTCCTGATGTCTGTTCAATAGCAATGTAGACAGGTATGGGGAGACTTATATCCCTATTGACACCCTAAAATGGGGGAAGGGAACTCCTAAAATGCCCTACCTAAATCCGCGACCCCATGCAATTACCTATCCCTATATCAGGCAATATCACTACTTGTAGTCCCTTCATCAATATGGGGGTACTTATTAGATAATAGCCTCCAATTTTTGCTTTTTGTTGTTGTCTTGTTTTTGTTACTATTTTGGTGTGTTGCGTATTTTATTGTATACCTAGTAAAAGTTAAGTATTACACATCCCCCTTACTCTAGAGGTTTTTTTTTACTATTATTACCTGGGAATGTCTTGGGCATCGCATCACTGGGTCTCCCTGTTGTTTATTTATCCTGAGAATAGGCCATCAATAGAGAAATCTCGGACAACCCCTTTAAGGGCTCATGCACGCAACCATATTTTTCTTTAGTGTGTTATCCAGCTCACTGACTCATTCATCTCTTTGGGGCCATGCACACAAATATTTTTTTGTGTGGATCCATGTGGCCGTTATGCAAATTTTAGAGGAAGTCCTTTTCTTGTCCCATAGAACTGAATAGAGCAGTGGACCAGCATGTACACTAACGCTCCATTCAGAGAGGTAACTGAGGCACCCCCCTTCAATCCAACATGTGTCACTTATCCTGTGGACTGGTGATAAATAGTCTTGTGGAATAACTCCTTTAAAAGGGTTATTTAAAAAAAAGAGTGTTGCTATGCAATGGATAGGGCATTTCACATATCATATTATTGCAATGCAGTGATCCCTCAAGATACAATGGCCTCAGGACAAAATATTTTCAGTATACAATGGTCTTTTCTGGGCCATCGTAAGTTGAAAGTAGAGTCAACATACAATGTTTCAGACTCAGCTACTGTACATTTCTTGCTAGACAAGAAATGTACAGTAGCTTCTGTGATCTCTTCCTTCTCTTGGCATGTGTCTCATGGAGAAACAGGTGAAATGGCCCAGGCAACTTCCTTACTTCCTTCCTTCCTTCTTCCATCACTTCTTCTAAATCCATAGACATATATAGCTATATATCTTTTTAAACAGTGGATAACAAAATTGTGTTTGTGGTAGTGGGGGATTCATGGTATACTATAGTGCTATTAGAGAAATGTCTGGGGCTGTATGAGAGGGACTATTTTATAGGTAAGGGAGGAAGACTGAAGAGGAGATAAGTGTAATACACTCCTAGGCAGATAATTCATTATCTCATTTGATGAGCTGCCACCCACCTACAGAGAGTGAACAGAAAAGAGTTGCAGAGGGGTGAGTGAAGAAGCTTAATAGTATTATTTAATGTTCCATATGCATTGAGAGACTTTTAAAACTTTATTTGTGAAGTGAGTGGAAAAAAGACAACTAACCCATTGTGTTTTGTGCTTTGTTATTACCGCCTTCACTGTGTGATAAAGTTAGCTTTATGCTGCAGGTTGTTATGATTATGGTAATACCACATTTATGTATATAGTTTTGGTTATGTTTAACTACTTTTAATAAATAAAACAAACTTTAAAAAAAATTGATTTGTGTTGCCATATTTTGAGACCCACAATTTTATATTTAATTTTCGGTTCACAGAGCTGTGGGAAGGTACAACTTTTTGAATGCATTTTAGTACATTTTTTGGGTAGGCGAGATGACCAGAAAACAGCACTTGCTTTTGTTTGCAAATGCGGGTAAGTAACCTTATGTTTTGATAGCTTAAACATTCGGAGATGTAGTTATACAAATAGTGTTCAATTTTTGTCAAAATATAGATTTACTTATTCCCCCACCCCTACCCAGGTGGACTTGTGAAAGGAGCTCCATGTTGCTTTTTTCAGGCTCAGTGACTTCCAAGCTGTCTTAAGGGATGGAGAAGCATGTCTGCTTTATCATGTGCCTGCTTGGGGACATATCACTGTTGAATCTACTTATTGGCTACAGCATTGCATGTGTAAGGAGATGTCACCGCTGAGGCCAGTCATTGGCTGTTATTGGCAGGGACAAGAAGTCTGGGGAAGAGAGCCTGGAAACCATAGAGCCTGAACAAAGTATTAAGGATCAGGTAAGTAATGTTCTCTTCACAGGTTCCACTAGGTGGGGAGAAATAAAAACAAAATCCTAGAAAACCCCTTTAAGAAATTGGAACAATGGGTTTGAGAGCTACAGGGAGAGATTTGATAGAAGCTGGTGTAATCTTCTAATTCACAGGAAGTTAGCTACAAAGAAAAGCCTGACATCCTGTCTTAACAAGAGTGTGAGCTCCGCATTGGTGGTCAAACTGGGGATCATATGACTCATGGTGCCCATAAAGAAAAACCTCAAAATGTATGGATGCAACCCAGATGGCATGAAATAAATTACTCTGCAAGAATACTGCTGGTGAGTGAGCATGAACCCTTTCCATGCCAAGGCCGTATCTCATATATCCTTGCAGGGTGGTACTTCAGTAGCCAATGCCTTGTCTCATACCTTTTTGCTACTCATGGCTGGGTAGCGGATAGAGATATCAGCCAGGGCTCGTTGTAAAGAAGACAATAGAAGCTTTAAAACAAGACTAGTGAAAGCTGTACATACACATGCAGCTCTGACTCCTGACCTGATTTCTAAAGATAGTACTGTATCTCCTGATACAGAGCAGCTAGTACTATGATCGTGGTCTTGATTTAAATCTTAGATTGTCACATCTGCTACACAGCCTGAGAAATGCCAGGATAAAGCAGCCCTCCCCTCAATGATCTCAATGTCCCCTAATGAAAAACTGAAAACAGAATGTTAGAAATTTTTGCAAACATAATAAAAATTAAAATCTAAAAATTCACATGGAAAAAAGTACTGAGACCCTTTGCTATAACACTTGAAATTTCGCTCTGCGGGCCTACACATTTCTGTAGATCATGTTTGAGATGTATCTACACGTTGATTGGAGTCCTTATGATTTGGAAAGACAAACTCTTGTCAATATAAGGTCTCACAGCTGAAAATGTAGATCACAAACCAAGCCAAGAGAAGGAAAGTACTGCCTGTAGAGCTCACAGACAGAATTGTGTGGAGGCCCAAATCTGGAGAAGGGTACAAAGGGGTATAACAAATGTCTTCTGTATTTAGCGTTCCCAAGAGCACAGCGGTCCCTATATTTCTTAAATGGAAGAAGTTGGAACAACCAGGACTCTTCCCAGTGCTGGCTGCCCCACCAAAGTAATTAATTGAGGGAGAAGGGCCTTAGTAAGAGAGACAACCAACAAACCAATGGTCATTCTGTCTGAGCTCCAAAGATCCTGCATGAAGATGGGAGAATCTTCCAGAAGGTCAGCCATCACTTCAGCACTCCAGCAATCGGGGCTTTATGGCAGAGTGGTCAAAAGAAAGCCTCATTAAAATAAATATGAAAACACCTAAAGGACTCTCAGAATGTAAGAAACAAAATTCTCTGGCCTGATGAAACCAAGATTGAACTTTTTATCCTCAATTCTAGGTGTAATGTCTGGGGGAGATTAGACACTGCTCATTTTAACCCTACAGTGAAGCATGGTGGTGGCAGCATCATTCTGTGGGGGTGTTTTTCAGCAGCTGGGATAGGGAGACGGGTCAATGATGAGGGAAAGCTTAATGGAGAGGAGTACAGAACTATTCTTAATGAAAACCTGGACCAGAGTGCTCTGGACCTCAGACCAGGCTGGAGGTTCACCTTCCAACAGGACAATTACCGTAGGTACACAGCCAAGACAACATGGGAGCGGCTTTGGGGGACCTCTAGGAATGTCCTTGAGAGGCCCAGCCAGAGTTCTGATTTAAACCCAGTCAAACATCTCTGGAGAGACCTAAAAATGGCTTACCACTGACAGTCTCCATCCATCCTGACAGAGCTTGAGAAGCTCTTCAAAGAAAAATGGCAGAAAATCTCCAAATCCAGCTGTGCCAACCATGTGGCATTATACCCAAGAAGACTGGAGGCTATAATTGCTGCCAAAGGTGCTTCAACTAAGTACTGAGTAAAGAGTCTAAATCAGGGATGGATTGGGAGCTGAAATAGGCAGGGCCAACAATACCATAGTGCAAAATACTGTCCCAGCGGAAACATATACCACAAAGCAGCACAATATACTGCCACAAAAGCTGTCCTTCTGCTGTGGCCATCATTAGATGCCATTTTCTGTCCTCCTCCAGTTGTCTCTGATTAAGATATGGAGCAGGAAGCTCCAGAAGGTGAGATGTGGGCCACAGCAGTTGAAGTCAGATTGCATGTGCAGTCGCTGGTGGGGTAGATGAATTTCTGATTCTCACAGGGTTAATTACCACTGAGAGTTCATTATGTACCTGGCCAGCGGCAAAGAGGAAGACTTGGGTGGTCCCATGGGCATCTACACACCGGGAAATTTCCCTGTAAGGTCTATGACCAATCTGCCCCTGCTTACCTGCTTAGCTCTCCTATGCAGTCTTCCAGTCCCTGTTCTGTAAACTTCCGGACAGACAAGGTTATATGTGTCACTACAACTAAAGGCTAGCTGTTGTGATGTGTCCTCAAGCGGCATGTGACCCAGCAGTCAAGTGGCACTTGGGAACAGGGTTGCCAACCGTCCAGAAATTTCTGGACAGTCCGTAAAAATAGGCAACTTTTTCCCCTATCCGTGAAAAAAATATATGCACCCATGTTTTTTTTCAGGCTGGTGGTACTTGACTTCATTATTTTGTTGGTAATCATCATCATTTTACAGCTTACAGTAAATGCTGGTAATGCGTTCTTATCAGTATATTAAGCTGTAGATGAGGATTACTTATAATATTTATAATTCATTATGGTTTTCCGATTTTGTCTGTCCGCAATTTTGGGATAATTTGTCCAGAAAAAAGAAAAATTCTGGTTGGCAACTCTGCTAGGGAACACGTCACCCCTGAGGCCAATTATAAGCTGCAGCAGCGTATGTGACCCCGTCTGTCCAAAAGTTTACAAGATAAAGGACCACAGAAAAGAGCCAAATCCTAGGGAGCTAGATCAAAGGGGCATGGAGCAGGTGATTATGTTTTTTTCAACGGGTATAGAAGATAAAAGAAATGTAATTACACAAAAATGTTTTTTACATTGGTTGATTATTGTGGAAAAATTAAGTTGAGTAAACTTTCCCAATCATTCTTCAGTGTAAATATGTTCAGAGATTGCATGATCAGCGTGAATTCACTTGTTTGTCAGAGTCATATTCCCTTGTTTAAAGGGACATTTCTATCAGAAAGGGATATTTTTAATGCAATATTCATAAAAAATGCACTTTATTACAATTATTGGCATCCCTTTTTCCCATTTTGCATTAATATGCAATTGAATATGAAATACAAAATACTTTCCTTCTGTAGCAGTCAACATAAAGGATAAGACTTCCTACATAGATAAGGACCCTACTAACAGTTTACTGCTGCTGTGATGGGAATATGTTATCAGAATGGTAATCATGGATAATAGTAGGTGTAGAATTGCTCTATTATCTTAATAGGACTAGATAAGGATGCCCATAGAAGAGCATTGCATTTATCAGTATAATGTGTGATGCTCTAATTGGGTCACTACAGGGGGCTCTCTGTGGTCGAAGTGAATTAACTGACTAAAAAAGTTAAGAGAGGCAAGGGATAAACAAAGTAGGAAGTTAAAGATACAGGGCAAGAGTGATATAAAAAAAATTACACAGAACATTCACATATAGGCTGTTAATACGTGATAAAAGTTTGATGGAAGCGTGCCTTTAAACAGGCATCTGCTAGTCGTTATACAGGAGGATTTACCTCAAAAGTAATAAAAAATGCACAACTTCAGACCATTAACAACTTACAATCTGCGCTCATTTTTACAAATACAGTATTAAAAATGGAGGTGGACACAGCAAAATATAGGAACTGGGGTGCTAATTATGTGGTACGCACCAATGTGTTGAAGAAAGAAGAAATAAGTCCACTTGAACAATAAAGTAAACCCAAAAAATATGTCACATTTTTAAAAAAAAACATACCACAAGACATGCCCCAAAAACTGATATTAAATTATTAAATAAAAGCAATTGATGTATAAATTGAGTGCTGCCTAGTGTATGTCTGACCATCAACTCAACAGAGCATAGACCCCTGATAAGAAGCAAAGATGAATACAGTCAATGCCCCCTATATATCAAAAACAATCTCAATAAAGCAAAAAATGAAAATATTGACTGATGTAAATGTGAACAAAACATGCCACTGTTGTCAAAGAATAATAATGCAGCATCCTATGGAATACTAACACATAAAATGTGCAATAAATAGAATAATTAATACTCAAAATATAAAAATCCAGACAAGACAAAAAGGATATGGTGCATAAAGAGAATTCGACAGTATCCCATTCAAGTGTGCTGTCGGAAGGAAACCCACGCATATCGCCACAATTTCCGCTTTCTCTGGGGTGATCAGTGAATGGGTCTAATAGAACTTATATTTAGGCATAAATGGTCATAAAATGTTGGTCATAAAATGTTTATTTTTTTGCAAAATAAATACAGTACATAGAATTGAATGCACTGTAAAACCTCATATGCAGCCAGACTGCTGAAGTCAGTCACACTTCTACAAAGTTATGGAAAGCTCTGGTATGGAAAAATATGTTAGTGGCTACCTTGAGTGAAAGGTGCTGCAGAAAGTTTCAGTCATCATTCCTTCATTTATTTCCTGACACCCTGCGCATTGGGAATCTCTTCCCACTTGTACTGATGCACTTGTAGTGAAACTAATTGTAATGTACTGATGTACTTGTAGTGACACAGATTGTACTGTACTGATATGCTCGTAGTGACACTAATTGTGATGTAGTGATACACTTGTAGTAACACTAATTCTAATGCACTGATAAACTCGCAGTGACACTGATTGTACTGTACTGATACACTTGTAGTGACACTGATTGTACTGTACTGATACACTTGTAGTGACACTGATTGTAATGTACTGATACACTTGTAGTGACACTGATTGTACTGTACTGATACACTTGTAGTGACACTGATTGTACTGTACTGATACACTTGTAGTGACACTGATTGTACTGTACTGATACACTTGTAGTGACCATGATTGTAACGTACTGATACACTTGTAGTGACACTAATTGTAATGTACTGATAAACTCGTAGTGACACTGATTGCAATGTACTGATAAACTCGTAGTGACACTGATTGTAATGTACCAATACACTTGTAGTGACACTGATTGTAATGTACCAATACACTTGTAGTGACACTGATTGTAATGTACCAATACACTTGTAGTGACACTAATTGTAATGTACCAATACACTTGTAGTGACACTGATTGTAATGTACTGATACACTTGTAGTGACACTGATTGTACTGTACTGATACACTTGTAGTGACACTGATTGTAAAGTACTGATGCACTTGTAGTGACACTAATTGTAATGTACTGATACAGTTGTAGTGACCATGATTGTAATGTACTGATACACTTGTAGTGACACTGATTGTAAAGTACTGATACACTTGTAGTGACACTAATTGTAATGTACTGATAAACTCGTAGTGACACTGATTGCAATGTACTGATACACTTGTAGTGACACTGATTGTAATGTACTGATACAGTTGTAGTAACACTGATTGTAATGTACTGATACAGTTGTAGTAACACTGATTGTAATGTACTGATACACTTGTAGTGACACTGATTGTAACGTACTGATACACTTGTAGTGACACTAATTGTAATGTACTGATAAACTCGTAGTGACACTGATTGCAATGTACTGATACACTTGTAGTGACACTGATTGTAACGTACTGATACACTTGTAGTGACACTAATTGTACTGTACTGATAAACTCGCAGTGACACTGATTGTAATGTACTGATACACTTGTAGTGACACTGATTGTACTGTACTGATACACTTGTAGTGACACTGATTGTAATGTACTGATACACTTGTAGTGACACTGATTGTAATGTACTGATACACTTGTAGTGACACTGATTGTACTGTACTGATACACTTGTAGTGACACTGATTGTACTGTACTGATACACTTGTAGTGACACTGATTGTACTGTACTGATACACTTGTAGTGACACTGATTGTACTGTACTGATACACTTGTAGTGACACTGATTGTAAAGTACTGATGCACTTGTAGTGACACTAATTGTAATGTACTGATACAGTTGTAGTGACCATGATTGTAATGTACTGATACACTTGTAGTGACACTGATTGTAAAGTACTGATACACTTGTAGTGACACTAATTGTAATGTACTGATAAACTCGTAGTGACACTGATTGCAATGTACTGATACACTTGTAGTGACACTGATTGTAATGTACTGATACAGTTGTAGTAACACTGATTGTAATGTACTGATAAACTCGTAGTGACACTGATTGCAATGTACTGATACACTTGTAGTGACACTGATTGTAACGTACTGATACACTTGTAGTGACACTAATTGTAATGTACTGATAAACTCGTAGTGACACTGATTGCAATGTACTGATACACTTGTAGTGACACTGATTGTAACGTACTGATACACTTGTAGTGACACTAATTGTACTGTACTGATAAACTCGCAGTGACACTGATTGTAATGTACTGATACACTCGTAGTGACACTGATTGTAATGTACCAATACACTTGTAGTGACACTGATTGTAATGTACTGATACACTCGTAGTGACACTGATTGCAATGTACTGATACACTTGTAGTGACACTAATTGTAATGTACTGATACACTTGTAGTGACACTAATTGTAATGTACTGATACACTTGTAGTGACACTAATTGTAATGTACTGATACACTTGTAGTGACACTGATTGTACTGTACTGATATGCTCGTAGTGACACTGATTGTAATGTACCCATACACTTGTAGTGACACTGATTGTAATGTACCAATACACTTGTAGTGACACTGATTGTACTGTATTGATGCACTTGTACTGACACTGATTATAATGTACTGGTGACCTTGTAGTGACACTGATTGTAATGTACTGATACGCTCGCGGTGACACTGATTGTAAGTACTGATACACTCGTAGTGACACTGATTGTAATATACTGATACACTTGGAGTCATACTGCAACTTGCATTGGAGTGTGTGATTTAGTTCCCTCTTGCACAGTTTGCTGCAAATTCTCTGTTTTCTCTATACACTTGTATACAGCCAAGGTGATCCTCCTCCTGCAAACTGCCTTATGTGTACTTTCCTATCTACAGCCAGTGTGCACTGACCTCCTGAACTGATATGTGCAACCTCCTCCCCATCTCTAACACTGAGAGGAGGGGGGAGATAGCAAAAAGAGCCATTAGGAACAGGACCAGTGCTATGAAAGATTTATGTCAGATTCTGCAGAACATTTAGATAGGTAAGGACTTGGGAGGAATTTATCCAGACCAGTGTTTTAATCGTCGGTCTTGATTCCCCCTACACAACTGGAGGATGAACCAAAGTTACGCTGTGGCACAGGCCTTAGATTTGATGCCCCCCTTCAGACTCTGCATAAGCAAATTGGTAATACATATTTACCGGTCTATTTAGAAAGCTGCTTAATTTTGCATTTAAGAAACAAAATCAATGAGAAAAAGACTAGTTAAAAGGGGTTCAGAGTATTTAAGTGGTTAAATATGTTTAGCATTTTTCCACCATTAATCAACCGAAATCACACCTTATTTTGAATCCATTAAATGAAATGTCTTTGCTTCACTTCTTCTTTAGTTACACTGAACATATTTACTGCTCTAGTAGAAATTTAAAGATATGGAATTGCCAATATCACTTAAAAGTACATACAAAGACCATAGAAAAAAATTGGGTGTCACTTCCAGAAGAATAATTACACGGTTTGCAATTCTCGCCTGTACTAAATGAGTTTTATAGACTATACCTCAATAGTGCTGTTTATCTGGTTTTTATTTTCTCTTATATATTTGGTAGTCATAAAGGTTAATAGTTTTAGAATTCTTACAGGTAATTGCTCCCTGGGTCTTTCCATGATGTCTTTCTCATTTTTGTTCTAGTTTTTATAGCAAAGAAATTATTGCTGAAAATAAATATTTTACTGCAGTACATTTGTCTCTTCTCCGTCCATATACAATGATGACCATTTCAGCAACTTCTTGTGGTGACAAGTGCCAAAGTGTAAAACCTCACAGTTATTAGTTTTGATGTTGAGAGAGCATGCTTTTTTATGATGGGCTATAATCATGGATAAAAAAGTCAAGAGTCAAAAGAGTTTTGAATAATAATGCCTGCAGCATGCTCCATGATACAGAAGATTCAAACTTACCTGTTCTCCACACCGTTGTTGTCTCCATGGCCCTCATGGACTCCATCTTCCACTACAATGTTGCCGGAACCAGCTGTGGGCCACAGTCTCAATATAGACACCCTCCATTTCAGTTTGCCTGGTGACAAGACAACCTCTTTTTCCAAGAGTGATCCTCTCTACACCAGCTATACACAAAGCTAATGGCAGCTTGTAGTAAAAACTGAAAATATGGGGGTGTCCTACTCCTTTTACTGTACTGCTTGTCATGTGAGCCAACAGCACTGTCCCATTCACTAAACAAGCTGAACAAGGGAACCATGAGCACAGGAGTGCATAAACATAGTGGAGTGGTGAGAATACCCCTTAACCAGCACAACTGAATCCCAGTTTAGGAGCCAATGAAAGTGTAAAAACAACATTTTACATTTTGTATATATAGTTAGGGCTTAAGTTACCCTAACTATACACTAGTTTTGGTATAAAAAAGGTGTAAACTACATGTTTACTAATTTTTCAACACCATTTGTGCAAAACATTTTGCGTAAATGTTTTTTGCCACCATCACCCTAGTAGTTTCTTTGCAGAAAAGCCCAGATCCCTATATAAGGGTTAAAGAGTGAATACCAGGGAACTGCCAAGATAACGTCCTTTGGACTAGCCCAAAGCCAAATATGTTGGCTGACACAGTGGTTCCATACCCTCTCACTTTTCTATTGGCATTGCCTATTTCAATCTCAAACCCATTCCCACTCCACCTACTGTAGTTGTAGTCCTGTTCAAATGTTAGTTGAGGGTTGGTCTGAAAGACGAGAGGGAAGACTATGCGAAGTCAGGGTGCTGCAGCCAGTGAGGGCAAAGCATTACACTGGATCCTCAGTGGGCCCAAGCTCTGACTTTACAAAAGCAGTGCAGGAGAGCGGTTTCTGTGTTTCAGTGGGTTTTACAAGAATTTTTAACTGATGACATATCCTCTTACTCTTGATCAGTATCTGATCAGTGGGGATCTAACATCCGGGACCCCCACCATTCAGCTGTCTGAGAAGGCATCGGCGCTCTGACCTCAAACAATCATATACTGATGACATATTGAAAGGATAGGTCATCAGTTAAAAAATCTGAGAAAACCTATCAGCTCTAGGCTTTGTTTCTGTGCAGTGTACAAAGTACGCTTAGCTCTAATTGGTTAATTGCACTTCTCCCTCATCATAGCCACAGATCTGAAGTCCCACCCTCCCATCACAGTCCAGGCCTCCTGCCTGACATTACACCAGCTCTGTGTATTAACCCTCTAGCTCCCGATGTACATGCCTCTACTCTTCAGATCAGTCGGCATGTATGCATGTTACTTTACCCCGACTAAGGCGCTCTCTCCCCAAGGAGAGATAGTACCCCCCAAATCCTGACAGGCCTCTCACCTAGTTAAGCCAGTACTCTCTTCTCCACACTAATGAGGGGCAATCACCCTGAAACAGCTATCTGCAGATGATGTACTTGCTTATTCAATATCCGAGTCATCCAAGCTTGCTAAGAGCTCATTTGCATCCCTTTCTTCCCAGAATTCCAGAGAAGCAAGTATGTATGGCCTATAAGTCTCCTCACACCGACTAAGGCTCTCTCTCCCCAAGTAGAGATAGTACCCCCATTGCCTACAGCTCAACACATATAACAGTTTCTATAAGGGCAAGTTGTATAGAAATGCAATGGTAACTCCCTCATTGCACCTAATCTGCATATTAAGAAAAAATATCGTAACTCCGGAATGGAGCCTGAGATCAGCAAAAGAAAAAAGTGTTTTAATCAGGTGAACCACAGCTGTGTATCTATGCAAATTGTTGGATAGGGACCTTCAATATAAAATGGTGGGCTGGAGAAGAACTTGTTCCAGTGCTGACCTCTGTATTATATGTAGCATGATGAAAAAATGCATTTCAATTCTAATCAGCCAATCACAGGGCGGCAACTCAGTGCATTTAGGCATGTAGACATGGTCAAGACAATCTCCTGCAGTTCAAACCGAGCATCAGTATGGGGAAGAAAGGTGATTTGAGTGCCTTTGAACGTGGCATGGTTGTTGGTGCCAGAAGGGCTGGTCTGAGTATTTCAGAAACTGCTGATCTACTGGGATTTTCACGCACAACCATCTCTAGGGTTTACAGAGAATGGTCCGAAAAAGAAAAACATCCAGTGAGCGGCAGTTCTGTGGGCGGAAATGCCTTGTTTGATGCCAGAGGTCAGAGGAGAATGGGCAGACTGGTTCGAGCTGATAGAAAGGCAACAGTGACTCAAATTGCCACCCATTACAACCAAGGTAGGCAGAAGAGCATCTCTGAACGCACAGTACGTCGAACTTTGAGGCAGATGGGCTACAGCAGCAGAAGACCACACCGGGGTGCCACTCCTTTCAGCTAAGAACAGGAAACTGAGGCTACAATTTGCACAAGCTCATCGAAATTGGACAGTAGAAGATTGGAAAAACGTTGCCTGGTCTGATGAGTCTCGATTTCTGCTGCGACATTCGGATGGTAGGGTCAGAATTTGGCGTCAACAACATGAAAGCATGGATCCATCCTGCCTTGTATCAACGGTTCAAGCTGGTGGTGGTGGTGTCATGGTGTGGGGAATATTTTCTTGGCACTCTTTGGGCCCCTTGGTACCAATTGAGCATCGTTGCAACGCCACAGCCTACCTGAGTATTGTTGCTGACCATGTCCATCCCTTTATGACCACAATGTACCCAACATCTGATGGCTACTTTCAGCAGGATAATGCGCCATGTCATAAAGCTGGAATCATCTCAGACTGGTTTCTTGAACATGACAATGAGTTCACTGTACTCAAATGGCCTCCACAGTCACCAGATCTCAATCCAATAGAGCATCTTTGGGATGTGGTGGAACGGGAGATTCGCATCATGGATGTGCAGCCGACAAATCTGCGGCAACTGTGTGATGCCATCATGTCAATATGGACCAAAATCTCTGAGGAATGCTTCCAGCACCTTGTTGAATCTATGCCACGAAGAATTGAGGCAGTTCTGAAGGCAAAAGGGGGTCCAACCCGTTACTAACATGGTGTACCTAATAAAGTGGCCGGTGAGTGTAGACTAACCTATACAGAAGAGGATAAGTCATTTACCAGTTCCTATACAGTTTAATATATAGGATTTGTACATTTATTCCTTTTTTGTAAGCTACTGTACTGGAAGCTTTAATAAAAATTATAACTACTGTAAGCCTCACTGGATATTTTGTGCAGGGACCTCCTCCAACCTTAATCCTGCCCTGATCGCGATTAATGATTGGTTCAGAGATGAGTGATTTTCTTCAGAGCCAAGGTCTATGGCTACTACCTGGCCATGTCTAGTGCTATAACACTGGAAAGCTGGAAATCAAGGAGACCACATACAGTACTTACAAAGCGGACCTCTATTGCGGTTTGGCCCTGGGTAAGCTCTGGTGATTTTGCAAGAGTGTTTTAGTCAGATAACCTGCTGTGAGAAGTGGGCTTCAGTTAGGTAAGCTGCTATGACATTACAACTATTTTAGTCAGGTTAGCTATTCTGAAATCACAAGAGGGTTTAAGTGATTTAAGGTGGTGTGACATCATAAGTGTTTTCTAGTAGGGTGAGCTTCTGCCAGACACTGTGACATCACAAGTGTGTTAGTGTAAGGTGGGATTCAGAAAATTAACATCTTGTGACATCACAACTAGTTTATCAGGTACTATTCTGATCACAGATATGTTTCATTCACGTTAGCTAATGTGACATCACAACTGGTTTCAGGCAGGCAAGTTCAGGGGTGGTCATACCATATGTACCATCAATCAGCAGTTGGAAATCTAGGAGTCCATACTCTTTGATGGCACATGGAGCTCTCTGTTGTTGATGTACTCTGTGTTTCATTAGCCATATGTTACAGGATCACCAAATAACTCACTTTTCACACTATTTGTATTACACGTTAGCTTTACTTCATGGCCATCGACTGCCACTTGTATCTTTTTCGCCTATTTGTTGATTTGCCAGATAACAGCCCTTATACAGTTATTTAGAGCAGCCCTTGGGGAAACACCAGACATGGAACTGCTTGAGAGATGGCACCACAGCCGCCGTTTATTTACATATATGGTGGACATGTCCCATACTTACCAAACTATGGAGAGGTGCAAAGTCAGAGAAATGTTTTTTAAGATGCTCCACAATTGTTTATCGTGCTTACCTCCTTCATCCTGTGCTGGGAGACAAACTACCTCATGAAAACCACAAAACTCACAAGCTTATTGCATTCATCATTATGCTATATCCGATCCAATGGGGAATCTTACTTGTACTTTGTGTTTTTGCCTTGTTTCTGAAACATTCCTCCAATAAAGCTCTGTTGAAAAGGTAACCCCTTCAAGACTGGGATAATTTTCAATTTTGCATTTTCATTCTTTTATCCTTGCCTTCCAAGAGCCATAACTTTTTACTTTTCCATTCACTTAGATGCATAAGGGCTCATTTTTTCAGTACAAGTTATATTTTCTAATGAGAACATTTAATTTACCATATATTGTATTGAAAAAGGGGGAAAAAATTATCTGTGGGTGAAATGAAAAAATAATGCAATTCTGCCATTCATTTTTTTGGGAGCGGGGTGCATTTAAAGGGGTTTTCTAGTTTGCATCAACATCCTTTAAAATTATAATTTATGATGGCAGCTGTAATTAAGTAATGTGTTTCTTTTACTTTTATTGCTCCTATGTCCCGTTCTGAGCTGTGGTGACATGACCCTGTGTCAGTGGCGTAGCTATAGGAGTCGCAGCGGTCGCAGTTGCAACGGGGCCCCTAAGGCAGGGGGCCCCAAGGGACCCCTTGCCGCTTGCAGGGCCGCACCGCCAATTAGGCAAGGTGCGGCGCGGCCCTGCGCACAGTTGGGGGGCGGCGGTGGGGCAGAGGGAGATGAGCGCTTCCATTGTGGAAGCGCTCATCTCCATAGTAATCCGTATCGCCGTCCTCAGGACGGCGATACAGATACCTGTACTGCGGGGCAGGGGAGGGAGAGGCGTCTCCCCTGCCCGTTCCTCTGATAGGCTGCAGGCACATGGAGGTAAGTATTAGTGTTTTTGTTTTTTTTTATTGTTGCAATCACAGACTGGAGCTCTATTGGGGGCACTGGGGGCATTTTTACTGGCACTGGGGACATTTTTACTGGCACTGGGGGCATTTCTTACTGGCGCTGGGGGCATTTCTTACTGGCACATGGGGGCACTGGGGGCATTTTTTACTGGCACATGGGGCACTGGGGGCATTTGTTACTGGCACATGGGGGCACTGGGGGCATTTGTTACTGGCATATGGGGGCACTGGGGGCATTTCTTACTGGCACTGGGGGCATTTCTTAATGGCACAGGAGCACTGGGGGCATTTTTACTGGAACTGGGGGCATTTCTTACTGGCACATGGGGGCACTGGGGGCATTTTTACTGGCACATGGGGGCACTGGGGGCATTTGTTACTGGCACTGGGGGCATTTCTTACTGGCACATAATTTGGGGGGCATTTCTTACTGGCACACAATTTGGGGGGCATCTATGGGGGTGGGACACTTTTTACTGGCACATGATTTTGGGGGGGGACTTCTGGTGCATTATTGGGGCGTTTCTTACTGGCACATAATTTGGGGGGCATCTATGGGTGGGAAGCACGTCTTACTGGCACATTATTGGGGTGAAATTTTGGGGGCACTTCTGGCACATTATTGGGGGCACTTCTTACTGGCACATTGGAAGCATTATTACTTCTGGGGCACAGTGGGGACATTAGTACTGTTGGGGGCACTATTACTAACAAGTGCACTCTGGCAGAGAATTATTAGTTGGGACTTTGGGGAGGACTATTACTGTGGGGGCACCCTGGCACAGTATCAGCGCAGTTATTTCTGGGGGACGTTATGTTTACACCATTACTGTCAGGGACACTATTTGCTGGGCGCAGTTATTTTAGGACACTGTGTGCCAATAATTATTGAAGGGCACTATCTGTGTGGTACTAGTGGCACAGTACTGGGGGTGGTAGGATGATTTGTCCAGAAGATGGGAGGAGGATGGAAAACTAATAAACTAAGATTTTTTTCTGTGAAACTGCAGAGATGAGAAATGGCTGAAAAATGGCGTCTGGTCTGAAAGGAGAAGATGAGGAAAGAGAAGATCTACATCAGAGGAGACATCACTGATGTACTGGATGTAAGAAGTATGGGGCGATGTATTATACTGGATGTATGAGGTATGAGGCGCTGTATTAGGCTACATTCACACGAACATTGTGTTTTGCAGTCCCGCAAAAAAAGGATGATGTTCCGTATGGCATTTGTTTTTTTTGCAGATCCACAGTAATAATGCCTATCCTTGTCCGCAAAACGGACCGCAAAATATGCAGATCGGAGGCTGTCGTGTGAATGTAGCCTTACCCTGTATGTTCTGTAGTGATATACATAATATTAGGAGGGAAACGGTTAGGGTGAGAATTTGGCATGGGGGGGTTCCATTTTTGACTTGGCCGGCAGAAAAGCTAGGTGCACCAGCGCTGAGGGAAGGGGGGCCCAAGCTGAACTCTTGCACCAGGGCCCATGAGCCTTTAGCTACGCCCCTGCCCTGTGTTATTATGCCCACCAATTCCATTGGTTCAGATGGGTTATTTGATCATCTCCACAACTGGGTAACAAGAAAAGTGCCATTTATGCTGGTCACGTGATCCCTTAACCAATCGAGGGGCAGAAGTAGTTTAAAGAGGCTGTCCAATATATAATGTGTTTAACTTTAAGACTGCTGACACCAGACCATACACATTCCCTATTGGGAGTTCAGGGTGCCATCTAGTGG
Source organism: Rhinella marina (assembly GCA_900303285.1). Taxonomy (NCBI): domain Eukaryota; kingdom Metazoa; phylum Chordata; class Amphibia; order Anura; family Bufonidae; genus Rhinella; species Rhinella marina. Next base: position 721,238 of record ONZH01022196.1, on the reverse strand, counting down.
CAGTACTTTGGCATTGCTATAAAAACGTACCCTGTTTAAAGAAATTTGTAAGAGAACTGATTTTATATGTTATTATTAACCTCTTCAAAACCTTGCAATTTTCTGTTTTTGCGTTTTCGTTTTTTACTCTCTGCCTTCCTGAAGCTATCTCATAGACAGATCAGTGCTTGTCTTTTGTGGGACAAATTGTACTTTCTAATGGCACCATTAATGTAATAGGAAGCTGGATTCTAATTCTAAATGGGGTGGAATTGAAAAAAAAAATTCTGCCTCAATTTTATGGGTTTAGTTTTTAGAATGTACTCTATGCCATAAAACTGACCTGTTACCTTCATTCTAATGGTCAGTATGATTATATCAATACCACATTTATATTTTTCATTTATTTTTAATTTATTTAATTTTAATACTTAAAAAAAATAACAACTTTGAAAAAAAGCAATTTGTATTCCTTTACATCACCATATTCTGATCCCCATAAGCTCCTAGGGGACTCGAGCGTGTGATTGCCTAGTTGTTTCTTCTTTAGACTGAAATTAATTACCAATGCATCCATAGTAACATCTCTGTTCAGGCATGGGAGCCTCTAGCAGGCTCAAGGCTACCACAGCGAATAAATGGCTTCCCCGATCTCATTCGTCATTGACTACGGCAACTGAGGGCTAAATGTCTGTGTTCGCCATTATTGCCGATCAAAAACATTAGCTCTGGGTGTCTGCTTTGTAAAACAGCAGCAACCTGGCAGCTACGGTGCCTGCTCAGCTTTTGAGCAGAAACTTTTGCCATATATGTACAGCAGAGATCTGGAAGGGGTTAATGTAATAAATTAGCCTACATGTTGACAATTTTTTTTAAACAAATTTCCTATTTTGTCACTGGGTAGAAATGTTCAAAGTAGAACATGATTTCATAATAAGCCAGTCACAATGATATACTGAAGACAGCATTTCTTCTTCCCAAGTGGACCATTTGCTGGACTGTTGGGTCTAATTCTTTTTTCAGTTTTCAGTCAGACAAGTTTTTGTTTCAAATAACAATCCTGACAGACAGACATAATGCCATAAACATCTTTCTAATATACTGTATGTAAGTAGGAGCATTTGGACCTTAAAAGTAAATTCCAGTGAAAAATGAAAGATCAGATATCATATAGCCATGCAGCCATAAGAAAAACACACTACAATGTCTTTGAATTCTATGGTTTTATGTATTAGGATACAGTGGAAAAAAAGGACCTTAAAAAGCCTTAAAATTAGGTAAATTCAACCACATATAAGCAACAAATGACTAATCACACTGCATTATTTATTTAACAAAAACTAGTCCAAAATGCAGAAGCTGGTGTGAAAGATTAAGTATAGTACTTACTACTTCCATAGGAATTAAGAGGGTAAGTAGCAGCCAGGTGCTGCAAATGAAGTATACTTGTTTAATTGAACATCAGCAAGTTTGCTGGTCTGGAGTATTCAGGAGTATGTTACCACAATGCCAAGGAAGAAAGAAATCATCAATGATCTTAGAAAAGCAATTGTTGCTGCCCATCAATTTGGGAAGTCTTATAAAGCCACAAGTTGAAAACATTCAAGACAGTTGCTCAGAGAAATTGCTAAAAACACAAGAGCTACATCTATGACTCTGCAGGCTTCAGCTTGGTAAATGCCTAAGTTCATGACAGTACAATTAGAAAAACACTGAAGTATTGCTTGTTTGGAAGGGTTTCTTCTAAAAAAAAAAAAAACATGTCAGCACGGCTTAAGTTTGTAAAGTTGCATCTGAACAAACCACAAGACTCCTGGAACAATGTTCTTGGGACAAACGAGACCAAAGAGGAGATGCTTGGCCATGTTGCACAGAATATCAGCACAAACAGCTCATACAAACTGTCAACAATGGTGGTGAAGGCGTGATGATCTGGGCTTGTTTTGCAGCCACAGGACTTGGGAACTTTGCAGTCAATGAGTTGACTATAAATTCCTCTCTATACCAGAGTATTTTAGAGTCAAATGTGAAGCCAACAGCTAAAGCTTGGTTGAAAATGGTTCATGCAACTGGACAATGATCCCAAGCAGACCTGTAAATCTACAGCAGAATGTCTGAAAAAGAAAGGAATGAAGGTGTTACAATGGGCCAGTCAAACTCCCAGACCTCAACCCAATTGAAATGTTGTGATGGGACCTTAAGAGAGCTGTACATAAACAAATGCTCACAAACCTAAATGAACTGAAGCAATGTTGTAAAGAAGTGAGGGCCAAAATTCTTCCAGAATGATGTAACAAACTGGTAAATTGATATAGAAAATGATTACTTCATGTTATTTCTGCTAAAGGTCATTCTACAAGCAATTTATTGATGGAGAGGACTTAGTTTTTCACCCATAGCTTTTCCATTTTGGCTTCACTCAGTGAACCTGCGTCATTGCCCTGACATCTCAGGGACTGTCAAACAGGACAAAAGGGGAAGCAAATACTGTTGCTGGAGGACTGATGGTACACCAAATGGAGTGACCCTACCCATGGTACACTGAACACCTTATCTGCATAAAAAGAAGTAGTTCTCAGGATTAGAGGATCGGATTTTCACAAGTAAAAAAAATATGGTTATGTTTCAGAGTACCTACACTACTTGGTGGTATGCTTAGTTGGAAACAGTTTTTGGAGGTGACAGACTCCCTTTAATCTAATGTGTATGGCCATCTTAAAGGGCTTCTGTTACCAAAAATAACACTATTAACCTGGCTGACATTGGCCATGTGCTAATGTCAACTGAACTTATCTAGTCTAGTCCAGTTTTAATACATGCCCCTGTTACTTCAAAAAAATAACTTATTATATGCAAATAAGTTCTCCCACCTCTGTTCACGCCCTCCAAGACTTGATTGACAGGGCCAGGCAGGAGGACGTGAACGCTGCTTGGTGAAGGAAGGATGTACGGTTTCGCTCTGCAGAGTAGAAGGAGGAGACTACCATGACATCACTGAATCCTCCTTTCTGGTAAGTATTTCTCTCTTTGGACAGTGCTTCATTCCCACTGATACCACCAATGATAAGCAGGAGGAAATTAAAAATAACATAAAATAAATATTCATTTTATACAATAACCAACACTATATCACCAACAAACAAAATTACTATACCCGCATTAAATTAGACCTACAGCAAATATCTGGAGCTGGTGTTTTCACTGCAAAAAATGCACCAAAAAAATGTGCAAAAAACACCACGAAAAATGCAAAAGTACAGAAAAACTACATTAAAAACTATGTTTGAAAGCACACTTTTTGCTCCTGGAAATGTACAAATAAATTGAAAACTGGCTGTTACCACTGTGTTACCGGTGGTTGGGAATAAGAGAGGAGTATCTCAACAAAGAGTTTGGAGAAAAGACACATCAGCATTCTTTGATTTGGAATACAACAGCATTTACTAAAACATGTCAGGAGAGCTGATAGGTCCTCTTTAACAGAGGTCCACAACCACCTGGCAGCAGATCATCTGGTACTGGTTCGCGGGGAGCGCCGCAGTTGAATGCCAGGGACAGGAACTATTGGCTAGGCCTGAGGCCAATGAGGCATTGCTAAGGTGCAAGATGGTCGCGATGACATTATCGCAACCTCCTGCAGAAGGTCACAGGTGGCGTGACAAAATCTGCACGCCACCAGGGACCCGGCAGAGGAGGTTGCAATGGTGTTCACGACTACCTGTACTGTAACTGCAGGCAGATGGGGCAGCTGGAAGAGGCCTGTATCACAGACAGCCGGAGGAAGGTGAGTATTTTCTTTTTTAATTTTGGTTGTGAACACTACTGCAGGGACTATGTAGGAGGGGTTGGTGTATTATTTACTGGGAAGCACTATATTTAAAGAGGCACTACTGGGGGGGGGGGGCATATTTAAAGAGACCACTAGTGCGGGGTACTATATTTAATAAGGCCACTTCTGGGGGGCACTAGATTTAAGGGACACTATATTTAAAGAGGCCACAACTGTGGGGCATTATATGTAAAGAGGGCACTACAGGAGGGTATTATATGTATTACATGTAAAGAGGGCACTACTGAGGGGAATTATATATGAAGAGAGCACTACTTGGGGGGCATGATATGTGAAGTGGGCACTACTGGGGGACATTATCTGTATTACATCTAAAGAGGACACTACTGGAGGACATTATCTGTATTACATCTAAAGAGGGTACTACTGGGGGACATTACATGTAAAGAGGGCATGACTGAGGGAAATTATGTGAAGAGGACAATACTGGGGGGGGGGCATTATATCTACTGGGGCCTAAATGGGGATGATTACTAAGTAGAGGCATAAAAAGATGCATTATTACTAAAAAGGTGTGTTCTCTGTGTTCAGTTATGCAGAAACAAGTCATGGTCAGGAGATGTCATCAGAGTGATCTTTGCAGGACTTACAAAAAAAGAAAAAGAGAATGACTTCAGTTAGAGGAGACATCACCTGTAAGTTACTGAGTGGGAAGCTAAACGGTATTATTAATTACTGTGTTTTGTTATGTGTATAAGTTACCCAACCAACACCGGTGCACAGGAACATTTTTTTGCATGATACCGGTCCCTGGTACAAGAAATGTTGGGGACCACTGCTCTTTAAGAATAACGCATAGATTGTAATTAGAGATGAGCGAGCATGCTCGTCCGAGCTTGGTGCTCGTTCGAATATTATGGTACTCGTAAGTGCTCACTGCTCGGACGAGTATCTCGCCATGCTCGAGGAAATGGCATCTTCCGCATTGTGCATTTTTGGCGCCTATAAACTCAGCCAATCACAAGCCAGGAGACTCTGCGGTACACCCAGCATCACGTGGGGCCCTTACATGTCGATAGCAGGGGTTGGTTAGCCTGATCAGGTGACCCTGGAATATACTAGTGACTGCCTGCGGTGCTCGGCTCCGATGCTGTCTGGATGTCGTTAGGGACAGAGCTGCTGCGTTTCAGGGAGAGTGTTAGGACCTGCATTTAATTCTTTGTTAGGCAGGAGTGATCTCAAAAGAACCCAACAGCCCTACTAAGGGCTACAAGAAATTTTTTTTTTGTCTCCTGGCTGGGCTGGCTGGCTGGCACTAGTAGTGCAGCTATCGCCATATATAACACTTTTTTGTTATTGTTTTATCTCAGTGATACAAATCCATTTCATACAGCAGTGTGGAACCATTCTGTGTGTCACAGTTCAGCTGTCCACTCACCACAAACCACAATCCGTATTTTCTGTCCAGGTGACCCATACTGTACGTCACGTAATCAAATATGGTCTTTTGCTTTCACTGATACAGCTACATTACAAAAATCTCTGTGCAACATTTGTCTGGGTTGCAGTCAAAATAGCCACCGTCAGCAGGGGCTGAGTTTGCTCTCTGATAGTTTCTGCACGTCACGTTAAAAAAAATATATATATAAAAAAAAAATATTAAAAAAAATATATATAAAAAAATAGTTTTTTTGTTGTTTTATCTCAGTGATACAAATCCATTACAAAAATCTCTGTGCGACATTTGTCTGGGTTTCAGTCAAAATAGCCACCAACAGCAGGGGCTGAGTTTGCTCTCTGATAGTTTCTGCACTTCACATTAAAAAAAAATATATATAAAAAAAATATATATATAAAAAAATAGTTTTTTTGTTGTTTTATCTCAGTGATACAAATCCATTTCACACAGCTGTGTGTAACCATTCTGTGTGTCACAGTTCAGCTGTTCAGTCACCACAATCCATATTTTCTGTCCAGGTGACCCATACTGTACGTCACGTCAGTAAAAAAGGTCTTTTGCTTTCACTTATACAGCTACATTACAAAAATCTCTGTGCGACATTTGTCTGGGTTGCAGTCAAAATAGCCACCGTCAGCAGGGGCTGAGTTTGCTCTCTGATAGTTTCTGCACGTCACGTTAAAAAAAAAAAAATATATATATATATATATATATATATATATATATATAAAATATTTAAAAATATATATATATAAAAAATAGTTTTTTTGTTGTTTTATCTCAGTGATACAAATCCATTTCACACCACTGTGTGGAACCATTCTGTGTGTCACAGTTCAGCTGTTCAGTCAGCACAATCCGTATTTTCTGTCCAGGTGACCCATACTGTACGTCACATAATCAAATACGGTCTTTTGCTTTCACTTATACAGCTACATTACAAATATCTCTGTGCGACATTTGTCTGGGTTGCAATTAAGCAGACCAAGTCTGCCTAATCTAATAGTTTCCGTGTAATTGCTCCATACTGCACGGTACGTAATAACATACGTAATTTTGCTCTAACTTATCCACCTATATACAAAGCACAATCCATATTTTCTGTCCAGGTGACCCATTCTGTACGTCATGTCCGTGAAAAAGGTCTTTTGCTCTCACTTATACAGCTACATTACAAAAATCTCTGTGCGACATTTGTCTGGGTTGCAATTAAGCAGACCAAATCTGCCTAATCTAATAGTTTCAGTGTAATTGCTCCATACTGCGCAGTACGTAATAACATACGTAATTTTGCTCTAACTTATCCACCTATATATTTTCTTGTTCAGATTGAACAAGTTTGTGGGTTTCAGTACAGCAGGCCCATTTATTTTATTTTTTTTATATAATACACTTATATACAGAAAATGTTGAACCCCAGGGCTAAGGGACGAGGGCGTGGGCGTGGGCATTCAATTACTGCAGGGGGCAGAGGCCGTGGTCCTGGGCAGGGTGAGACAGTACCTGCTGATGAGGGAGCAGGGGAACGCCGCAGAGCTACACTCCCTAGCTTCATGTCTCAACTTACAGGGACACGTGGTAGAGGACTGTTGAAACCACAACAGTGCGAACAGGTGATGTCGTGGATTGCGGACAATTTGTCCACCAGTCAGTCTTCCATGCAGTCCACCATGTTACCCAAGGGAGCACTACTCTTGCTCCTCCACCTCAACCAGGAAAGCCACTCCCAGGAAAATTTGGAATGCGATCCGTCATACTCTGAGGAACTGTTTTCTGGACCCTTCCCAGAGTCACAAACCACTTCTCAGGTTGCTGCTGACCTCGTTCCCGATGCCCAAGTTTTCCAACTGTCGCAGTCTGTGGGTGATGATGATGATGACAATGTTGACTTAGTGGAAGAAGTGTGTAAAGAGGTGTCGGACGATGAGGAGACACGGTTGTCAGACAGTGGTGAAGTTGTTGTCAGGGCACGAAGTCCGAGGGGGGAGCAGACTCAGGAATTGGAGGATGACGAGGTGACTGACCCAAGCTGGGTTGATAAGCCGAGTGAAGACAGTGCTTCTGAGGCGTAGGCGAGTGCTGCACCAGAACAGGTTGTTAGAGGTAGTGGTGTGGCCAGAGGGAGAAGCAGGGCCAGAGCTGGTGCATCAGCAGCAACTGTTTCACGTAGTGAAGCTCCCGTGGCGAGGCCTAGATGTTCGCAAGTCTGGAGGTTCTTTAAAGAAAGTGAGGATGACCGACGGACTGTGGTGTGCAACCTGTGCCACACCAGGATCAGCAGGGGTGCCACCACTATTAGCCTACCCACCACCAGCATGTGCAGGCATATGAGTGCTAAACACCCCACTCAATGGAACCAAGGCCGTTCACCTCCTGCGGGTCACACCACTGCTCCTTCCCCTGTGTCACTCGCTGCCTCTGCTAGTCAACCCCCTGCATCACTCGCTGCCTCTGCTAGTCAACCCCCTGTGTCACTCGCTGCCTCTGCTAGTCAACCCCCTGCCCAGGACCCCGGCACGAGCGCCTCCCGCCGGAAAACCACACCTTCGCCTCCACGATCCTCCACAGCGTCCACCAATGTGTCCCAGTGCAGCGTTCAGCTGTCTTTACAGCAGACGCTGGAGCACAAGAGGAAATACAGTTCCACCCACCCACATGCCCAAGCCCTCAACGTCCACATCTCCAAATTGCTGAGCCTGGAGATGCTGCCCTATAGGCTGGTAGAGACCGAGGCCTTTCGCAATCTCATGGCGGTTGCTGCCCCTCGGTATTTGGTCCTCAGCCGCCACTATTTTTCCCGATGTGCCGTCCCAGCCCTACCCCAGCACGTGTCACAGAACATCATCCGTGCCCTGACCAACGCTGTTTCTGAGAAGGTCCACCTAACCATGGACACGTGGACAAGTGCTGCCGGGCAGGGACACTATATCTCACTGACGGCACATTGGGTTAACTTGGTGGAGGCTGGGACCGAGACTGACCCTGGGGCCGCTCCTGTACTGCCCACACTGAGGATTGCGGGGCCTACCTCGGTCACGGTCTCTCAGACGTACTATGCCTTCTCCTCCGACCCCTCCTCCTCCTCCACCTCCTCCTCCGAATTACCATCCGTGGGCACGGCGCCTTCAGTCGGTAGCTCTAGGCGCAGCAGCAGTGCCGTGGGTAAGCGCCAGCAGGCGGTGCTCAAACTGCTGAGCTTAGGTGACAAAAGGCACACCGCCCAAGAGCTGTTACAGGGCATCACGGCGCAGACCGGTCTGTGGCTGGCACCGCTGAACCTCAAGCCAGGCATGGTTGTGTGTGACAACGGGCGTAACCTGGTGGCGGCTATGCAACTCGGCAGACTGACACATGTGCCATGCCTGGCCCACGTGTTCAATCTAATAGTTCAGTGGTTCCTCAAGACATACCCCAATCTGTCTGATTTGCTCACCAAGGTGCGCCGCATCTGTGCGCATTTCCACAAGTCGACCACAGATGCTGCCACTCTCAGGGCAGCGCAGCGCCACCTACAACTGCCCGCTCACTGACTGTTGTGCGACGTGCCCACAAGATGGAATTCGACATTAAACATGTTATCCAGAGTTTACCAGCAGCGCAGAGCGATTGTAGACTGCCAGATGTCAACTTCCACCAGAACTGGTAGTCAGGTCACTCAGATTCCTCAAGTCTACAATGAGGAGTGGACGTGGATGTCTGATATCTGCCAGGTGTTGAGCAACTTTGAGGAGTCAACACAGATGGTCAGCGGCGATGCCGCCATTATCAGCCTCACCATCCCGCTGCTTTGCCTGTTGAAAAACTCACTGCTCAGCATGAAGTCGGATGCTTTGCGCTTGTCACAAGAGACGGTGGAGGAAGATACGTCGCTTGATAGCCAGAGCACCCTCCGGTCTGTTTCTCAGCGCGTATCGGAGGAGGGGGATGAGGAGGAAGAGGAGGAGAATGTCGGCGAGACAGAAGAGGGTACCAGTGCTCAGTCCTTCTTAACTCTTGAGCGTGTATGGGCTGAAGAGGAGGAGGAGGAAATGGAGAGTCAGGCCAGTGAGGAGAGGGAATTCTTGCGTGTTGGGACTCTGGCGCACATGGCAGACTTCATGTTAGGCTGCCTATCCCGTGACCCTCACGTTAGAAGCATTTTTTCAAACAACGATTACTGGGTGTTCACTCTCCTGGACCCACGGTACAAGCAGAACCTTTCCACTCTCATCCCTTCAAAGGAAAGGAGTATGAGAGTGAATAAATATCAACAGGCCCTGGTGCACAAGCTGAAACAATCCTTCCCATCTGACGCCGCTAGCGGCAGAGGGCATGGTTCTGTGGGCCAAGTAGCGGGGGAGAGGAGGCGAGCAAACAGCTTGTCCAGCACTGGCAGGGGAACGCTCTCCAAGGCCTTTGCCAGTTTTATCTCACCTCAGCAAGACACTGTCACCTGTCCCCAGTCTAGGCAGAGAAGAGGGGAGTTGTACAGAAAGATGGTGAGGGAGTACCTACCTGACCATACCAACGTCCGGACCAATCACTCTGCTCCATACAACTACTGGGTTTCAAAGCTGGACACGTGGCCTGAACTGGTACTGTACGCCTTGGAGGTGCTGGCCTGCCCTGCCGCTAGCGTGCTGTCAGAGCGGGTATTCAGTGCAGCTGGTGGCGTCATCACCGATAAGCGTACATGCCTGTCAAATGACAGCGCTGACAGGCTGACGCTTATTAAAATGAACAAAGCCTGGATTTCACCGGAATTCAAATCTCCTCCGGGGGAAAGCAGCTAAAGATTAACATTACTTATGTATACGATTCCTCTTCTCTACTCCTCCTACTCCTCCTCCTCCTTGTTGTCTTTGCCTAACGCTGACCAAAAAAACGCCATTTTTGTTAGAGGTCCAACTGGCACTCTTTTACCACAATTTTTCAGGAGGGCCCCCTACAGGCCCTTTTTTCAAACAATTTTTCCGGAGGTCCACCTACAGGCCCTCTCTCTAAATAATTTTTCTGGAGGTCCACCTACAGGCCTTCTCTCTAAACAATTTTTCCGGAGGGCCCCCTACAGGTCCTCTCTCCAAACAATTTTTCCGGAGGTCCACCTATAGGCCCTCTCTCCAAACAATTTTTCCAGAGGTCCACCTACAGGCCCTCTCTCCAAACAATTTTTCTGGAGGTCCACCTACAGGCCCTCTCTCCAAACAATTTTTCCGGAGGTCCACCTACAGGCCCTCTCTCCAATTTTTCCGGAGGTCCACCTACAGGCCCTCTCTCCAAACAATTTTTCTGCAGTGTCAACTACAGACAGTGTGAAACAATGTTTCAGGAGCGTCAAACAGACAGACCAAAACAATTTTTCAGGAGGCGCAAGTACCAACATTTAAAAAAAAATTTTTTTTGCTGAGGGTAGACTTTATGTACTCCGAAAAGAAAAAAAATTTTGGGGGCTCAACTAAAGCCATTTCACTGTATTCTCAGTCGGACAAAGTCATTGGTGGTGTAACCGCCATGCTGTGTCAGGCTAAATTTTTGGGTGCTTCACCAGCTACCGCATACTAACTCAGTCACTCTGTTGTCACCGCCGCCATACAGGGCCATGAAAAATGTTTATGTGGTTCGCCTGCTCCCGCAGTGTTACTTGCTCACTCTGTTGTCACCACCATAGTGGTTTGCCCTATAGAAGCCCAAGTCTGCACATTCCCCTTTTTATCTCCAAGTGATCTATACTGCACGTCATGTAAAAAAATAGGTTCTTTTGCTCTCAGTGATACAAATCCATTTCATAAAATCCTTTATTTCTCTTTAACTGATCTATACTGAACGTCACTTTAAAAAATACGTCTTTTTCCTCTCTTTCTCTCTCTCCAAACTATTTTTCCGGATAGGTGCCGTATACGGTATTAAACTGAGAAGAATACATACAACACATGCCCCACTTGATGAATCTCATAGTTGACAACTGTACCGGTTGATGCTAAATTTTTATGTTGGGGTCCTGCGTCGTCATTCAAACTCCATCTGGCTGTTGTCACCACCACACACGCTAGCCAAGGGGGCACTCCTCTGGCTCTTTAAGCTCAACCTCCTTCCCCCCAGCCTGCCCCACACCTACAGACCCTCTCTCCAAACAATTCACCCGGATAGGGGACGTATTAGATATTATACTGATTTTTTTTGGTTCCTCTTTTAATTGGCTCCTGACCTGTGATAGGCAGAGCATGGACACGTCCCCTTAGCTGCAGTAGAAAAGACACTCCCCTGACCAGAGCAAGCTCTTTTCCCTTTTCCATGTTCGAAATATCCATGAAATATATGATCCCAAGATAGGGGACATATACGATTTTAAACTGAGAAGAATCGATACCACACATGCCCCACTAGGAGAATTTGGGGTAATGGTGGGATTAGGCAGCCTCAGAGGCATCCATGCATGCTGCCCCTGATGTATCCTGTCCATTTCCGTGGTGTTTCCATCATTTTCTGATGTTTCCAGGTTTTCACCCAGCCTTCCCTAGGCAGAGCCTTGGTCCCCTGCAAAAAATGCTCGAGTCTCCCATTGACTTCAATGGGGTTCGTTATTCGAAACGAGCACCCGAGCATCGGGAAAAGTTCGTCTCGAATAACGAGCACCCGAGCATTTTAGTGCTCGCTCATCTCTAATTGTAATCACTTTGATATGGATGAGTACATGTCCAGTAAATGAAAAGTACAAAGCTTCTTAATTTTATCCTAGTTTTAAATGAAAATTCTCAATAATAAAATGTCAATGATTTGTTTACAGCAGATGTTTTTCTTAGAAATGAAGCAAATTTCGTGATTTCATGTTCTCCAAACATGGCAATTAAGAGCTGCATGATGATATCTTCTGCCTTTCACAAATAAAGTATTTGAGTGTTCATCTATTTCTAATTCAAAGAGAAACCACTTGCAAGGGCATTCTGCGCACAATGAACTAATTAAATAAATAATGAATTAGCAAAGCACTGCCTGAAAGCGGACTCTGTAGAGACTTTCTGCAAAAGAGCCTGTGAGATAAAAACTAATAGGAAACAATATCCGTGTAGTCGGATTTACATTTATGCAGAATTGTTGTAGCACATTACACTATGGAAGCTTTCTAAAGAAACAATAGCTAAAAAATCAAGCTATCTCAATTGGTTAAGGTGAAAACAAATTGACTATTTGACTATTTTTGCAGACGTTTTAGAAGTTGTGATTGATCTAACTAAATAAACCCACACATTTTTCATTCCAGTGGCCAAGTGGGCAGCAACTTGGGGTACTGCACTCAGTACCCCATAATGAAAAAGTAAAAACAGAATTAGAGAAATGTTTTCCAATTTTATTAAAAGGGAAAGACTAAAATTTTGCATGGAAATTAAGTATTCATCCTCTTTGCTATGACACTTGAAATTTAGCTCTGGGGCCTCCCTTATTTCTCTTGGTCATTTCTCTTTGAGATGTTTCTATGCCTTGACTGGAGACATCTGTGGTAAATTCAGTTAATTGAACATGATTTGGAAAGACACATATAGGCTAGGGCTACACAGCGACACTGGTCGCAGCCAGGATCGCTGAGTAGCGGGGATCCCATAGAGATGAATGGGATCGCCCCGGCAGTTGCAAGAAATCTAATCTAATCTAAATCTGCCGCGGCGAACCCATTCATTTCTATGGGATCACCGCTACTCAGGCATCCTGGCTGCGACGGGTGTCACGCGACAACTGTCGCCGTGTAACCCTAGCCATAAGGTCTCATGGTTGATAATGCATATCAGAGCAAAATCCAAACCATGAGGAAAGAATTGCCTGTAGAGCTCAAAGGCAGGATTGTGTTGAGGCACATATTTGAAAATTTCTTCTCCACTGAAAGTACCCAAGAGCAGAATAGCCCCCATAATTCTTAAATGGAAGACATTTGGAACAACCAGGACTCTTCCTAGAGCTGGCCACCCCACCAAACTCAGTAATCGGAAGAAAAGGGCTTTTGTAAGAGAAGTGACCAAGAAGCCAATTGTCACTCTGCTTGAGCTTCAAAGATCTTGTGTGCAGATGGGAGAATCTTCCTAAAAGTTGACCCTCACAGAAGCACTCCACCAATCTGGGCTTTATGGTACAGTGGCCAAAAGGAAGCCTTTCCTCAGTAAAAGATACATGAAAGCCATTTGCAAAAAATAACGGACTCTCAGACTGTGAGAAACAAGATTCTGTGGTCTGACGAAAACAATATTAAACTTTGAGGCCTCAATTCTAAGGATCATGTTTGGAGGAAACCAAGCACTGCACAATACCATTTCTATGGTGAAACATGGTGGTGGTGGTGGCAGCATTATTATGTGGGGGAGTTTTTCAGCAGTTCGGACAGGGAGACTGGTCAGGGTCGAGGCAAAGCATAATGGAGAAAGAGAAGAGGAATTTTTATTGAAAACTTGATCCAGTGTGCTCTGGACCTTAGACTAGGCTGAAGGTTCACCTTCCAACAAGAAAATGACTCTAAGCACACAATTGTGTGAATGTCCTTGAGTGGCCCAGGCAGAGACCTGACTTGAACCCCAAGGAATTTCTCTGGAGAGACCTAAAATTGGCTTTCCACCAACAGTCCCCATCGGACCTGACAGAGCTTGACAGGATCTGCAGAGAAGAATGGCAGAAAATCCCCACATGCAGGTGTGCAAACCTTGTAGTATCATAGCCAAGAAGATTGGAGGTAGTAATACTGCCAAAGGTGCTTCAACTAAGTACTGAGTAAAGAGTCTGAATACTTATGGCAGTGCATGTTTTTCCTTTTCAATAGATTAGCAAAGATTTTGCACATTCTGTTTTCACTTTCTCATTATGAGATATTGAGTGCAGAATGATTGTTAAAAATTTTAACTTTTTTATGTTAGCACAACTCCGTAAGATAACAAAACATGAAAAAAATGAAAGGGTCTGAAGGCTTTCCAAATGCACTGTATATCTGGGGAGATTTAGCCTCACTTATGAAAACGGAAAGTGAAGCAGCTGCTCAGATTTCAAATCACATAGAGACCCTTGATTCGCTGCTAAATTTCTTCCCACTGTCATGTACAGTATATTTTATGAGGGTTAGAATTGAGTGTGATTGTGGTCTAATGAAATTAAATGACATTACTGCAAAAATAAGAACACACAGATAAATAAGCATTAAAAGCAAATAAGCTTTAGACTGTATCACATACTTTGCAGTCTCTTCTTTTTCTCCAAAAACCTCAAGAAAAAAATGGAATCGGATTTTAAGACTTTGCTGCCACCTGGTGGTGTATTTGATTACAACCGGCAATAATATTGAGCAACAATGAATAAGCATAAAAATCAGCTTTCTTATCCAAAGTGTACAGTGAATGAATAATTATGAGAATGTAATTAAATACATTGTATTTTCAAACATATTTTTTCACTATAAACGATTCCAAACTAAGACTAGATCTTCACAGTGAAAATCTATCACACCTACAGTATGTAGCATTAGAATAAAGGTGTTTTTGTGAAACAACCTCAGTGTTTCACTCAAATGCTAAGGACTGGTCATTAATAAAGGAGTTATTCCACAAAAGTATTACTATGCAATGAACAGGGCATTTGAAATTGAGTATTATTGTAATATAACTGTAATAAAAATACTGGGGGTCATTTATTAGATATACAGCACTTTATGGCTTATAACTAGGACTTTTGACCCTTCTACACTGTAAAAAATGGGGCATGGTGTAGGTGTGTAAGAGGGTGGGCTGGCAGGCCAGTCTCATTTATCATTTTCTACTGCCAGATTTTGGCATAGAAAATGACTTAAAGGGGTTGTGTCATGTCAGCAAGTGGCATTTATCATGTAGAGAAAGTTAGTACAAGGCACTTACTAATGTATTGTGATTGTCCATATTGCTTCCTTTGCTGGCTGGATTCATTTTTCCATCACATTATACACTGCTCGTTTCCATGGTTATGACCACCCTGCAATCCATCAGTGGTGGTCACGCTTGCACACTATAGGTAAAAGTGTCAGCCTCTCTGGTGGGTTGGACGGTGGGAGCTGAAAAAGGTTGGTACTTTTTTCTATAGTGTGCAAGAAGGGCCACCGCTGATGGATGGGTGGTTGTAAACATGGAAACGAGTATTGTATAATATGATGGAAAAATGAATATAGCCAACAAAGGAAGCAATATAGATAATAACAATACATTAGTGCCTTATATTACCTTTCTCTACTATGTCTCCCTTGCTGACATAGATTTAAGTTTGGTGTACAGCAGCGGATCATGTGGCGAAGTTACATAGAGGCCTGCGCCTCTATATAACTTTGGCGAATCCACCCCCAGTGCGGGGGTATTAAGACCAGGGTCTAAACTGCCATACTTAATAAATGGCCCCAATTGTTTTTATGTACATTACATTTTCCTGTCTGGTAGCATCTCCTGCTGTTTCCCCCTGTGGCCAAAAATTCTGGTCCATGTTCTCGTACCTTCAGAGGAGGACTAACATGCTCCGTAGCTTTCCTGCTCCCCCTCCCATCAGTGCTGGTTTAGTGATCTTATAGAGAAGTAGATGAACAAGCCCAAACACTATATATATATATATATATATATATATATATATATATTCAACCCTACTTGTAAATTTATAGAAGTATATAGCTCTATCTCTTTCTAGACAGAGGAGGAGGAAATTGTGTTGGGCGGGACATTACACAGCAAATGTATCGTTGGGGTTATATGTGAGGGACTATTTTCTACTCAGGGGAGGAAGCGGTTAACAAGAGCTGATTGCAATGCACTGCTGGGAGATGTAGATGCTTACATATGACTAGCTGCTGCCCACCCACAGAAAGGGAAGAAAGTCCTCCCAAAAAGTTAGTAGAAAGAGAAAAAAGCTGAAAATTACTGTACACTAGACAGCAGTTTTTTGTTGTTTTTTGCATTGATATAGTTAAAATAATAGAGTGCAATACTCCAGATATTTTTATTTCTTATTAAATATATTTAAATATTTAATTTTAAATATTTCTTATTAAATTTGGGGGATAACCCCACAAGTCCAGGAAAACACCTTTCAAACCCTTTGACTCTGCTCAGAGATATTTGCTACTGTACACAGTATTTGAAGGTAAACTTTGCTTAAAAATGTAGAGTCCGAAATAAACTGTAATAGAAAACTATCAGCAGAGCTACAAGGGTCTAAGCTCCGTAGGGCCCTTTTAATCTGAAAAACGATGTAATTATAACATTCTTTTAAACATCAATTGAAGCTTTAGCTATGGGGATATATAAAAATCCCTGGATGGCACAAGTCATACAAGAAAGTCTTGAATATCAGTTAAGCCGAGGATGCCACAGGCCTAGTAGATGAAGGGGTCCTCTGGGATTTATTAATGTGGATTTATTTAACTGAGCACTTAAAGGAAATGTGTCACCAGAAATTTTATCTGCCATTTAAAGCCAGATAACAACACCCTTTTTTCTCAACAGATTTTATTTTCTGATTACCGATTTTTTTTCCTGTTTTCTCAACATGATTATGGGGGCGGCCATCTTGCCTGAGCTGTTCTTAACAGCATTTACAAAGCATTAAGAAAATTGCTTTACGACAGCCCTATGGGCCATAGACACAATGGTCAGGAGGTCCAGGGATCTCATTGACTTCTAAGGGAGAGTTTTCTGGGCATGATGTGTGACCTGTGCAGAGGACATTGTACAAGGAAAAGATAGATAAACTTTGACAATCACCTACTGCGAATGGAGGATCCTGTCTTATCTCATATCACAGAGGTGATATCATTACAGGCAGAATTAAAATGACAGATAAGCAGGTAACTGCAGTAAAAAGATCTCTGCAGACCAAGAAGTGGCACCAATTATCAGGCTTAGTGGCAAGTGCGAAAACTGCAGGATTTTAGTTTTTTTGTTTAAATATAGATATTGACATGGAAAATTAAAAAAAAATACTTTTTGTTTATGTGTTTTAAACAATACATAATTTTCTGATGACATATTCCCTTTAAAGTGCTGGCAGTGTACAACTTAGGGTGGGTTCACATCAGCGTTATGGTTTCCGTTTGTTCCGTCTGGTTCCCGTTATGCAAGATGGAAAATAAAGTCCTGTCGATAACGGGAACCAGATGGATCCGTTATGATTCTCATAGACTTCTTTTATGACGGATCAAAACGGAATGCCTCTAAAGGTTTCCGTTTTGACTTTCGTCTTATGGATTCCGTTATTTTCTGTTATAACCGTGTTATAACGGAAAAAAACACAAACGGAAACCATAATGCTGATGTGAACCCACCCTAACTGGCTGCCGCTGATAGAGCTCTGTGTATTCTGTGAATTTTCTGCGCACTTAGAAATGTAGTTACACATTAGAGGAGATTTATCAAAGTTGGTGCATGCCGATAGCAATTAAAAATAATAATATAGCAACTAATCAGACTAGAAGCCTCACCATACCTATTTAGTCATTTTTATACCTCTCCCCATTGTGTGCATATAGGCATATACTAGTGTGTGTGTATAAATATACACCTCATATCCATAGACCAGCATTAGAAAGGGGCAAACTGCGCAATTGCCTAGGGACCCCAACACTTAAGGGGCCCAGACCAGGGCTGGGACAACAGGGTACACTTTTAGTTTAGTATAGAAAAAAAAACCTTCTACTTGTCACTAATGAGAGCTTCCATTGTGGTCATTAGCGCATTAGCACAGGAGGCCCAGGGAACGCAATGGCATTATTCATTGCATCCTGGTCTTCTTTACTGGGCGCCAGCACTACACTATGTCCTGACAGTGTACAGTCCCAGGACGTAGTGCGTACTATGACCCGAGGCTGTGCGATGTCAGGGGTCAGATCTGGGGTCTGTATAAAGTTGGCAGCTTATCTGTGCTTTGTATGAATTTTAAGAGTTGATCTGGGAATTGTATGAATTTGGGGACGGCATTAGGGACTGATCCGGGTTCTGTGTGAATTTGGGGGCTGTTCTGGGGTATACACAAATCTGGGGGATGGTCTGCAGTCTGTATGAATTTGGGATTTGATATGGGGGTTTATTTGGGGTCTGAATAAATTTGGGGCAGATGTGGGGTATAATCTGGGATCTGTATAAATCTGTGGGCCGATCTGCTGTGTGTTTTAATTTCGGGGTTCGATCTGGAGGTCGATATTCCTTTTTGGGTCTGCTCTGGGAGTCAGTTTTGGGGTTTGGGGGTATGTTAATTATATAATTTTTCCCAGCGCCACATTTTGTCTAAAACTGGCCCTGCATGTCCATATAGATGTATTCACATTTCAGACCATTCACATTTATCCCTGACGAAGCGTTGGAGAAACGCATTGGATAAATAGGGGACCTCCATGCAGACACTGGACTTTGGATTTTTCTTCCATTTTTTTCTTCATTCCCCATTTTAGAGTGGGTTATACCGGAGTTACAGCACAGTCTGTTTGTATGCACCATATTTCCTAGGGGCTCCTTGTTGGAACCAATTCCTTTTGGAACCTAGGTTTTTTACTATTCCAGTTGTTTACTTCACTTTATGTTATTATTATATGTCCTGCTCTGCATGTGAGTGAGTCCCCTACTTCCTCTGATTTTTATGTGATATTTTAATGAGCTTAATAAAGATAGTCATATTTTATTATTTATTTCTTTGGTGTAGTGTTTTTGATGTTGGCTATAACACATTAATTGTAGGTTTGGACCCATATAGAAGTAGTGCATGAGAAGTCAGCTTGGCGGCTGAATAGCACCAGGGATGCACAACCTTTTTTGAAGCCTGAGCCGCATTGGCAGCTTGTATAACTTGACAACAGTTTGGCCATTATTTATACTGTCAACTTAGAGCACATTTTTCCTCAGTTAAATGACTAAACTATCATTTACAGTTGACGCACTGCTTCAATGCCCCACAATATCACAGGTAGAACAAGCAGACTGTGCCGTGGTTGTGTCACAAGATGTCACCATGTAATCCTAGTCAAATGCTACTATATTTACTGACAAAAAAAATAACCCACCCAGACAGAAATGTTTGATTGTTGCAAAACTCGGCATGCAGTTATGTCTCAGGCAGATAAGTAAGTGATTACAGGTGTAGTCTGAGTAGACTACTAGGTTTGTCCACAAGAGGGCGTAAAAATGCTTGTCTTATAAAACGGCCCTCAGATGCTACTTTTGAGTAGTGTACCTACTAGTGAGAGATCATTGACTACTAGACATGCCTCTATGACACAAGCATATACATTTTTCCAAGTTGACAGATTTTAAGAGGTGGTACTTCACTGGATTGAGAGAAGCAGGATGGTCATTTCGACAAACTGTCCACTATCTTGGCCATAGATGCTAGGAGGTGTTGGGAGCAGTGGTTATTTGAGGTCACTCACACATGAAGAAAAGACACCAAACAGCCCAGACAGACCACCGTTAGAGAGGATTGTTTGATCTGCCAACAAGCACGAGCAGCTCACGGTTTTGCGGTTCACCATCTGGACACTGGTGGCAATTTCATTACACACCTGTCTCTGCCGCGAACATTTCCAGTTGTCTAGCAGATGGTAATTTGGTGTCACAGCGCCCATTACCTGTCCTGACATTGTCAGCCACCGTCACCATTGTTTGCAGCAGTGTCATGAACTAGAAACCAGGACTGCTATGGATAGGGCATAAGTTGGCCCAATGGGACAAATCCTTTAAAGGGGTTTTTTCCATCTCAGACATTGATGTCAGACAGCTGTGGGTCCTACCTCTGGGACCTATTTCTATCTCCAGAACAGGGCCCCCAAAGTGAAGGATGGCACACAGGGCATACAAGGTGTTCTCTTAATTCACTGCTATGGGAGTTCAGAAAATAGCCAAGCGACTGCACTGGAGAGTGCACTGATCATGCACAGCCACCACTCCATTCATCGATATGGGACTGCTGTAAATAAAACTCTCATAGTGGTGAACGAGGGGTGGGGGGTATTGGGGGGGATGCACAAGTATAGCTGCTCTTACCACACTTCAAAGGGACTGATAGGAGCAGGTCCCCGAGATGGATCAGGTCCCATAGATCCCAGACCTAGTGATATTCCCTTAGTGTCTGAGATGGGAAGCTTCCAGTGGAGTAACATGTACATGAATGGCAAATGTGATACCAGTATGCCAAACATTCTTTATTGCTAACTTATGACAAATATAGAAGCACAACCATATACCCTTCCCTCCGTTCGGGTCCTTTTCCACTGATTTTCACCCAAAATAAGCACCGATTGATGATACAACTTGCCAGTCAGTGCTCATTTAGGCCTCATGCTCTGATGCGGACCCATTCACTTCAATGGGGCCAAAAAAGATGCGGACAGCAGGCTTTGTGTGGTCTGCATCCGTACCTCCATTCCGTGGCCCTGCAAAAAAATAGAACATGTCCTATTTTTGTCCATATCACGGACAAGAATAGGACTGGTCTACTGAGGGCTAGGCCTTCTGTTCAGCTAAATGCGAAAATGCATATGGCCGGTATCTGTGTTTTGTAGTTCACAGCCGTGTGCATGGGGCCTTACCTTCATTTGCATGGAGCAATCTTCGCCACATACACTTTTATAATTGTCAGCAGCACATCCCCGTCTACACAGGACCATGTACTGCAGACAACCAATGATTTTAATGTCCACATGAAAGATGTGATCAAACAACAAGCGAGCGTATGCTCATCTGATTGGCGGACAGTTTGCACGGGTCAGTTGTCAGGAACTAATGTTGACTGTCATCCTGCGTAGGATCTATCTTCCATCCTGCTATTAGTTATTGAAGTTGCTTCCCTCGTCTAGGGGACTGGAAAACAGAAGTGATATTCACTCAAGTATCTATTCCTTTAAAGGGAATTTGTCATAAAAAAATGACCCATTGTTTAAATCAAGTTTTTATGTTAAACATATGTCTTTGTAATGTTTGGCGATGTTTTTTCTAATTTTCCATGTTCCTATCTATATTTTAAAATCATCTTAAAATCTTGCAGTTTTCCTTCTGGCCACTAGGCTATAATCTCAGCTGAGATATCCTGTTTGTCAGTGTGTCAGCTGTAAAGTAATGCTGCTACCGTAAACAGTGTAATTGGAGACCAACTCACATCACAGACAATAGAATCTCCCTGTAGAATAAACAAAAACTTCAAAGGAAAAAGCCTCTCAATGCATTCTCAATAGGACTGGAGCTGTCTATTGCTGCCTATGGTCCATGGGGCTTGCTGTAAAGCATATCACTAAATGCTGTTTAGAACAGCTCAGCCAAGATGGCAGCCCCCGTAAAAATGTTCTAGTAATGAAATTTCAAAAACTACAATCAGAAAATACAAACAGATTAGAGAAAAAGAACATGTTTTATTATCTCTTTTTAATCAATAAAGAAAATTTTAGGTGACAAAATCCCTTTAAATCTGCAGCCGCCATTGTATTTAATCAAATGTTTTCACATCAACTTTCCCACTCAGTCTGTTTTGTACCGTTTGCCATTACTAAGCCAGACAAAATTTGCTAAAGTGCAGAGCAGACCACCTGCCTCTCTGTTCCTGCATGCTGTCAGTCATTGCTGTTCCATCAGCATCTAAAAATACTTCATCCAGAATAGTCACAATGTCACTCGTGCGCCATCTGGAAGAGATGTTTACACCACTCGCACATCGACTCTCCCATGCTCTAGATACCCAGATAGTTTTTAACCCCTTTTAAGTCCTTTTAACAAGCAATTTCTTGTGAACTCGGCAATGTAAATTAATTTTTCAATGCAATGCCAATGAGCATGCCTGGCTGTGTAACTGGCAGTGAGTAGAAATGGCACTTAATCCTAAATACTGTCATTTTAATGTATAGACCTTTAAGGGGCTGTCTCAATTCAGTAAATTCCATTTATCATGTAAAGAAAGCTAATACAAGCCACTTACTAATGTGTTGTGATTGTCCATATTGCCTCCTTTGCTGTCTGGATTCATTTTTCCATTACATTATACACTGCTCGTTTCCATGGTTACGACCACCCTGCAATCCAGCAGCGTTCCCGTGACTGCACACTATAGGAAAGAGCACTGGCCTATGCGTGCTCCCACAATCTCGGCCACCAGTTTTTCCTATAGTGTGCAAGCACGGCCACCCTTGATGGATTGCAGGGTGGTCGCAACGAGCAGTGTATAATGTGATGGAAAAATGAATCCAGCCAGCAAAGGAAGCAATATGGATAATCACAATACATTAGTAAGTGCCTTGTATTAACTTTCTCTACATGATAAATGACACTTTCTGACGTGAAGCAACCCCTTTAAACCATTCGCAGTTTCCATCCTTGTATCTCTAAGTATATTAAAGAGGCAATATATACAAAATGTATTCGAAAAAAACAATCATGTAAAGTTAATAAAACTTCCAGTATAACAAATGGAAGAAAAAGAAGTGAAATATGGCATAGCCGAGCACTGCTATTCTGGAGGGTAGAGTCTGTGATCTTTCATTTCTATTAAAACTATAAATCAAATGTGATAATGTAAACTCCAATGTTCCAAGTAGAAAAAAATACCATCTCAATTCTAAACTGAATTTAGGCGTTAATGTTATATTAGATTAGAAGCCATTGATACAACGCGCTTGTATTAGAAGGCCACCATCAAATTGTGGCATATAGATAAAAGTAATAGTTTATTAACACCAACACATTCTCGGTTGTCCTCCTACTGAAAACCACTTTAAAACTTGAAACCGAACTTGGCTTCATTTCCGACCAGTACCTTGGAACCGAAGCCGAATTCAGTTTCAAGTGGTTTTCCACTTTAAAAATCAATTACCGAAGTCACGTGCGACTTGATGATAAATGCCATATGCTGAAGTGAGACAACCCCTTTAACTATATAACACCTGTGCACTTATCTTTTTATTGGGGTTTAATACATATGAATTACACATTTGCACTGTAAGCATGATGTATATGAAATATGACAATATGGAAATCATGTAATTTTTTAGTTCATTTTGTAGATATTTTGCAATAAAGTGGATGAAATTCTATAGTTTTGCCTATAAAAGTATAGTTTACGGTAGGGATAACAACCTTTTCTTGTCAAAGGGCCCACTGTCAGACTGAACTATTCCCAAGTGCCAGAATGAAACTTAAAGGTTTTCCAGGAGTTTTACACTGATGACCTATCCTCAGGATAAGTCACCAGTATCCGATCAGTGGGGGTCCGACAGACAAGATCCCCGCCTATCAGCTGTTGAAGGAGGCTGCGGCACGTCAGTGAGTGCTGTGGCCTTCTCACAGCCTCTTCCTAGACTAGTGACATCACGTTTATCTGTCACGTGGCTCATTGAAGTGAATGGGGCTGAGCTGCAATACCAAGCACAGCCACTATACAATGTATGGCGCTGTGCTTGGTGATCACAGAGAAGGCCATGGCGCTCATAGGAGCGCCACTGCCTTTTCAAACAGCTGATCGTCAGGGTTCCCAAGTGTCCAACCCCCATGATCTGATACTGATGACCTATCCTCAAAATCTCTAAAAAACCCCTTTTAAACCAGGTGAGGTGAATAACATTGATTATTTGGCACAATGGCACTTGTCATGGGGCGGGATGTATAAGGCACCAAGTTAATAATCAGTTCTTCAAGTTGATGTGTTAAAAGCAGGAAAAATGGGCAAGCGTAAGGATTTAAGTAACTCTGAAAAAACACAAATTGTGATAGCTAGACGACTGGGTAGGAGCATCTTCAAAGTGGCAGGTCATCAGCAAAGATCTATTGATGCACAAGGGGAGCAAAGGCTAGCTTGCCTGGTCTGATCCCATGAGCTGCTATGAAAGAAAGGCGTCACAACACAACATTGATACCTGCTTGCTGCATATAGGGCTACAGAGCTGCACCCCAGACAGAGCGCCCATGCTGACCCCTGTCCTCCACCTTCAAAAGCACCTAGAAAGGGCAGGTGAGCTTCAGAACACAACAATCGAAGGAGGTGACCGGTCTGATGAGTCACATTTACATCAGGTACATGAGTGTGGCTTACCTTGGGAAAATATGGCACCAGGATGCACTTTAGGAAGAAGCAATGTGATGATCTGGTTGTAGGAAACCTTGATCCTGGCATCCATGTGGATGTTACTTTGACATGTACCACCTAGCTAAACAGACAGTACACCTCTTCACAGCAATGGCATTCCCTAATAGCAGTAGGATAATGCACCTGCCATACCACACCGCTATGGGTTGTTCACATATCAGTTATTTGATCAGTTATTTCTATCAGTTATTGTCAGCCAAAACCTGGAGTGGACACTAAACAGAGATCAGATATAATGAAAAGATTTCCACCTGTTTGGTGTTTTTGACCTGCACCTGGTTTTGGCTCACAATAACTGATGGAAATAACTGATCAAATAACTGATATGTGAACAACCCCTAAGCTGTTCAGGAATCGTTTGAGGAACATGAGAAATAGTTCATGGTTTTGACTTGGCCTCCAAACGACCATAACTTTTTTATACTGTCTTTCCATCTTCCAGCTGTGTAAGGGTTTTTTTAGGAGTGAGCTGTAGTTTTATTTATTGGTACCATTTTGGGTCTCACACAGCTTTTTGATCACTTTTAGTTACATTTTTATCAGAGAGCAATGGCGACGTGATCAAAAAATGGCATTTTTTTTTCCATTAGGGCATCTACTGCGCAGGACACATACACTCCATACACCTCCTCTGCTATTATGCCACATGTACATCAAAGGTTGGGAAGACATACTTAGGCTACATGTGTGCATCCTGCACTTTCCATGGCCCCACTGTCAAAATGTCAATTCTTGTCCACAAAACAGTTTATAATTTCCAGCACGCCCGCACGGATGCAGACAGCATACGGATGACATCTTTGTGCCCCCATAGAAATAAACGTGTGCAATCTGCAAAAAATGTTCATCAGATACAGACCGAATATAAAAAAGTAGCAAAAACGGACATAGCCTATAACATTTCCTGCCTTGTAATGTATTTTTACATACCGACGTATCACATCGCAGGGATGGGTCGGGCACAGGAGCTTGCGTGAGTCGCTGTATTATACAGCTGAAACCCCGCTCTATCAGCTGGGCTCGGAGATAATTCTAAAGCAGGCCATTTAACCCCTTAGATACCACAGTCAATGCTGACCTGAGCATCTAAGAGGTTAGAGGGGGCAACTGATGTGTTTGCAGGGGGCTGATGTGTTGTCATGGCATTTGGAGACAAAGGCCTGCAGGTCCACCATGTACATAAGCCTATTAGATTCTGCCTTGTCTTTATATTTTTACAAAAATAACAAAACATTTAAAAATATTAAAAATAAAATAAAATATTTTTAAAAATATTTATTTCACTTACAAAGTCCTTTATTATTTAAACATATTTAAACAAAAGAAAAAGGCATAAGTGGTATCCCACACAGTGAACCTTAAAAGAAAAAATCTAAAAAAAACAAAAAATACCAATTCCTGGATTGCTCCTAGTGCAATCCCCCCCCCAAAAAAAACACTAAAAAGTGTTGAAAAAAATCATAAATACTCCAAAATGGTACCAAAGAAAACTACAAGACAAAAGAACAATGCTCACACAGTTCCGTCAATGAAAAATAAAAATGTTATAGGTATACCCGAGCAGCAATGCTCAAATTATTGGCTAAAATAAGTGTTTTTATCTTGCAAAAGTTGAAAAACAAAAAAAAACAAACAAACCTCCAAATGCATAAATTTGGTGTTTTCATAACAGTAATAGCTATCATGTCATTTAAACCTCATTCCCACGTCAGTGTTTGATCAATGAATTCCATCAGTGATTGTGAGCCAAAACCAGGATTGGAGCCTTCAGAGATAAGGTATAAGGGAAAGATCTGCACCTGTTCTGGGTTTAAAGCAAGACCTGGTTTTGGCTCAAAATCACTGATGGAAAACACTGACCGAACACTGACTGTGTAAATGAGACATTATACTGACATCCACTAGGATCAATAGGAACCATATATCCTGTTGGGTTCTATGAACACGATAGAGGTGGTTTCCACACTCTGAACTCCCAACTATGTGTGTGAACAGAGAGACACTCTATGAGAGCATCATAACCGGGACACATGCTGCATCCATGCATTGCAATTCATTATAATTCTGTTAAAGAATAATTTCACATTTTCCCATTCTTTCCATCTATACTGAAGTATTCATTAAAGGGGTTTTCCGTGATTTTTTTTTTACTAATGACCTATCCTCAGGACAGGTCATCAGTATCTGATTGGTGATGGTCCAACACCTGGGACCCCCGCAGTTCAGCTGTTTGCAAAGGCCTTCTCTCAATTTTCCTAGGCCAGTGACAACACGTTCATCGTTCACATGGCCTTGGAGGAGCTCGGCCCCATTGAAGTGAATGGGCTAAGCGCTACACCAAGCACAGGTGCTATACAATGTACGGTGCTGTGCTTGGTGAGCACGGAGAAGAGCACCACCGCCTTCTCAAACAGCTAGACGGCGGGAGTCCCAGGTGTCGAAACCCCCACTGATCAGATACTGTTCACCTATCCAGAGGACAGGTCATCAGTATAAAAATCTCGGAAAAATCCTTTTAAAGTGCTTTACATATACCTTTCAGTGTGTAAACTGTAGTGAAAAGTCATAGACTATTGGCTACAAAAATATACAAGTGTATACACTATGTATATGATTTATATCTACAATAAGTATATTCAGCATAGGGCTGCAGCAAACGATTATTTTAGTAATCAAGTAATCCAACGATTAATCGAGTACTCTAATAAGGAATAACTAATTTTAAAGAACGTTTACCTTCATAAAAAGTCATCAGACTCCCTTTGCCATCAGTCCTATATGCCATCAGTTACCCCCAGTGCCATCAGCTCCCCTATGCCATCAGCTTGCCCACCAGTGCCTCCAGCTTGCCCCCAGTGCCAACAGCTTGCCCACCAGTGCCACCAGCTTGTCCCCAGTGCCTTCAGCTGTCCCTCATTGTCATCAGGTGCCTCCAGGTGCCCCCCAGTGCCAACAGCTTGCTCACCAGTGCCACCAGCTTGTCCCCAGTGCCTTCAGCTGTCCCTCATTGTCATCAGGTGCCTCCAGGTGCCCCCAGTGCCAACAGCTTGCTCACCAGTGCCACCAGCTTGCCCCCAGTGCCTTCAGGTGCCCCCCCATTGTCATCAGGTGCCCCCAATTGCCACCAGCTTGCCCATCAGTGCCTCCAGGTGCCCCCCAGTGAGTTCAGGTGCACCCCAGTGCCACCAGCTTGCCCCCCAGTGCCTCCAGCTTGTCCTCCCAGTACCACCAGCTTGCGCCCCAGTGCCTCCAGCTTGTCCTCCCAGTACCACCAGCTTGCCCCCAGATGCCCCCCAGTGCCTTCAGGTGCCTCCCTTGCCATCAGTCCCCCCCCCCCCCTCTTGCCATCAGTTCTCCCCCCCCTGTCTTGCCATCAGTTCTCTCCACACCCCCCCTTTGCCATTAGTTTTCCCCCACAGCAGTTAAGATGTAATACTTACATGTCCTGTAGAAGCGCCTCCGTACACGCCACAGCTCTTCCATGGTCCCACGCTGCACTGTGTTCCTGACGTACACACTGCGGGACCAAGTGCAGCGCGGGACCATGGAAGAGCTATGGCGTGTACGGAGGAGCTTCTACAGGACATGTAAGTATTACATCTTAACTGCTGCGGGCCAACGGAGACCACGGAGCAGGAGAAAGCGCTTTACTCCTGCTCCGTGGTCAAGTGACACAAACGAATCCTCGATGCAGAAAATTTGCATTGAGGATTTTTTTGTGTCGATTTAATTGATTAGATGGATGAATCGTTTCAGCACTTTACTAAATGAAAAGCAGGTATTTAAGCGGTCTAAGAAAAAGAAAAACACAATGAAACAACACCACAGCTCATTTATTACACACCTCATGACGTACAGACAGAATGTTTCATACTAAGTGCCTTCAACAAACAGAACCAAAAATATCATTTCTCCATATACAATACATATTTACACAGAAATGTGTCAGGATCCAAGTTTCCAATTTCTAAGTCTAGAAATGATAAAATTCCAAAGTGGGGACTTTTGTTAACTATTGGCCTGTAATCAGCATCAATAAGAGCTTGTTCACATTATGTTTCTTAATCTTCTTAATGTCTGTTTTCTTACCAATCTGGTGCCTAAACTGATCAATTGGCTTTCAAGGGCTTCAAGCATGTTTAAAGGGTTTCTGTCATCAGAATTTTCACTATTAAGCCTTATTCACACATCCGTGTCTGTGCTCAAATCCGTGAGCAGGTGGTCAGTGAGGCATCCGTGAAGCTGTCCGTGAAGGATCCGTGGGTCCATGTTTTGCCTTCCGTGTCGCATCTGTGTTTCACTGACACTGAACAGCTGAAAAATAATTTTCAAAGCATCTCTTCTTAATGATCCGTGAAACACGGATGACATCCGTGAGGGATCCGTGGTTTTCACGGACTCATTGACTATAATGGGCGTGAGGGATCCGGGAACACGGATCAAGATAGGACATGCATCCATGCTAAAAACACGGACCCACGGACCGTGCTTAAACACTGATGTCTGAATACACACATTAAAATGAATGGGGACGTGTGCTGAGAACACGTACAGCACACGTCCGTGAAACACTGACGTGTGAATGAGGCTTTAAACTGGCTGACATTAGCGATGTGCTAATGTCAGCTGCACTTAACTATGCTATTGCTGTGTTTATTCATGCCCTCGTTACTGCATGCTTACTTTTATAATATGTAAATTAGCCTCTAGGAGCAGGGAGGGGGGGCGTTGCTCCTGCTCCTAGAGGCTCCGTTCTCCCACCTCATTCACCGCCCTCCAAGTCTTGATTGACAGGGCCAGGCAGCGTTCGCCTCCTCCTGCCAGCCCGAGTGCCGTGTAAATCTCGCACCTGCGCCGTGCTGTTCAGTATTCACTGCAGGCATAGTGAAGGAGCGCGAGATTTCCCCAGCACACAGGGCCGGCAGGAGGATGCGAACGCTGCCTGGCCCTGTCAATCAAGACTTGGAGGGCGGTGAATTAGGAATTTGTATATTATAAAAGTAAGCATTCTGCAGTAATGAGGGCATGAACAAACACAGCAATAGCATAGTTAGGTGCAGCTGACATTAGTACATCTGTCAGCAGATTTGTACCTATGACACTGGCTGACCTGTTACATGTGCATCTGGCAGCTGAAGATATCTGTGTTGGTCCCATGTTCATATGTGCCCACATCGCTGAGAAAAATAAAGCTTTAATATATGCAAATGAGCATCTAGGAACAACGGGGGCATTTCCTTTACACCTAGAGGCTCTGCTCTCTCTGCAACTGCCACACACTTTGATTGACAGGTCCATGTGTGATGATGTGTTCACTGCCTGGTCCTGTCAATCAAAGTGCAGAGGGTGCGGTAGTTGCAGAGACAGCAGAGCATGTAGGTGTAACAGCCACGCTCCCGTTGCTCCTAGAGGCTCGTTTGCGTATAAGTTCAGTTTTCTCAGCAATGTGGGCACATATAGTGTCCTTCGCTCAACAAGTTACCAGAGATCAGTGCGGGGTCCGACTCTCAGTCCCCCCGCAATCAGCTGTTTGAAGAGGCAATGGCTCTTCTGTGAGAGTAACATGTTTACTCTGGTGTCTAGATATTGCTATGACATAATTGTTATAGCGACCCCTAGTGTTGTTTTGATACTTTCTCTGAATGTCCACCTAATGCGTTCAGTGCTGGTGAGAAGAAGCCTATTGGCTGGCCTGTACAATAGCATGTATCACTCCATCGCCAGTCTACAAGTGGCTCCAGCACTGGAAAAATTTGTTGGTCATTTCAATAGGGAATCAAAAGAACAGCAGGGGGCACCATACCAAATATGTAACAGCAATATTTAGACACCAAAGCCCTTTTTTTGTAATTATACCAAATGAAAACTTGTTGGTTTTGCTAGCTCTAAAAGAGTAAATTAACTTTAATAGGAGAACCATTGTATCTAGAAAACTCTGTAAGAAAAGAAGCATCTATGCAGAATAAATTACAATTCTATCTTCTACAAATACAAAAATATATTTTCACAGGTTACCAAAACAGAGCGAAGCATTGGTCCCTCCAAAGCCAAATGAGTTACTCAAAGCTACACGCCTCTTCCCGGGTTTCCACTCTTGAGCTTTAAGAGGGACATAGTTGAGATCAAACTCTGGCTCCGTTCTGTCGAGGTTCAGAGTAGGTGGTAATGTACCATAATGACAGGACAGAACTGTGAAAGCTGCCTCAATAGCGCCAGCCGCACCAAGCAGGTGACCTGTGGCCCCTTTAGTTGCAGATACCGCCAGCGAATGTGCATGTTCTCCAAATAGTCTTTTGATAGCTTTGTTTTCAGCAGCATCTCCAAGGGGGGTGGAGGTGGCATGAGCATTAATATAAGTCACATCTTCTGTCTGTAACTTGGAATCCATAATGGCTGCCCTCATGCACCTGATGAAAAGAAAGCCACCATTAGTAATTACACTGGTTCTCAGTTCACCCTAGCTGGGATTTGGCCACATGGTGCAGCCATACCGGTACTGTATGGCCATTAACAATGAAGACCAAATAAACACAGCCGCTCAGTTCACGGTCACAAGGCGGCCACAACTGCAACACGGCTGTATCCTAGTATTTCACCTCGTGTTACACAAAGCAACATTTGTGGTCCCACTGTTTATATATATCTATGGTTTTCATTCTAATTTCCTCTTAAAGGGGCTGTTCACCATTTGGGGATGTTTGGGCACACCTACCCTGGCCAGACCTGCAAAGGGAAGTATACCTTACCTGCTCCCTGACTCCTGCACCACTGCCTCGCTCAGGTCCACTGCTATCAACGTCCACTTTGACGCCACTGTAGCCAATGACTAGCCGCAGCGGTGAACTACTCCCCTTGCATCATGTGACCAACTGATGTGACACAATGGGAGGCAGGTCAGCACTATGGCCAGTGGCTTCAATGCGGATGCTGACAAGGGGGGACCTGAGCAAGGCAGTGGCGGTGGGGGAACGAAGGAACTTAGACACAACAGTGGGGAGCAGGTAAATGTGGTTCCCTTTGGAGGTCTGGTCAGGAAGGAGGGTCTGCTCAAACACTCTCAAAAGGTGAACAACCCCTTTATGGTGCCCATAAATCTTCAATAGCTGACAGTTCTCTCTCCCAACGACCCCATAAACATACATGCTCAACCGAACTGAGAGTGTATGTCAGCTGTCAGCCGAGCCGGGTGGCTTACCTCCAGGAGAACAAAAAGGATTGGACTTTGAAATTCAACGCGCCTGATCCTTGTCCACTGTGACATCATCTGTCGAGGGTCCGTCGTTAGTTCCCCATACAGATTAGATTGTCGGCAAGCTCTGCTGAAAATGGCAGGTTTGGCTGACAATACTCTCTGTATGGAGGCTTTTAGAACATATGAACAACAAATTTGAGGAAATAATAGGACCTTTAAAGGGGACGTGTCATCTACATTTTTTTCTGTCAGATAAAACCAGATAGCAACACACGTCATTTTTTCTAATCTGTTTTTTTTTTTAAAACGATTGTAGATTTTTTATTCCTGAACCTGATTGTGGGGGCGGCTATCTTTCCTGAGTTGTTGTTAGCAGCCATTAGAGATATGCTTTACAGCAGCCAACATGGGTCACAGACACAATTGACACAAGGGGACCTTATTGACTTCTACAGTAGAGGTCCCCAGAGCTGCCAGGCTGAAGATAATCTAGCACAGCCATTGACGCAGTGAAAGTGGAGATCTCTGGATCCAGGTGAGGTACAGGGCTGGTTCTAGCTTTGTTAGAAAGATATGGTCATGTAGTGTATGATGTCTGATTTTCATTTTTTACATCAATCGTGGAATAACCCCTTTAATCCTTCAGCCCTAACAGCAACCTATCAAAGGTTTTCACCACTGGGGTCTGAGTGCTGAAACCTCCACCAAGATCTATAATGATTAGGAGAAGGAACTTGTAAACTTTCTATTAAGCCCATATCCTGCAGCAAGGAGAGAACTTGCACTATGTACGTGTTTCTCTGTCCTCGTTCTTGTGATGGGTCGGGGTCTTAACACTCAGACCCCCACCAATAAAACCTCTGGTATGTCGCTATAGCATATGAAAAGTTTTTTGAAACCTCCGTGATCCTTTAAGCTCACTAACGCCTGGCTAGGTGGCAGCTGGCTGCAGCAGAAGCCTCCCTCCACTGCTCTTCATTCAGTGGACACCAATCAAAGCCAAGTCCCTACAATTCATTTATTTCATGTCCCTTTAAGCAGGCTACCTGACAACACTGGAGCACAATAAAACATAAGAAACTCGTAAAAGATCAGCCATGCTTATATATTTACTGGGGCGCAAAAAACGATCTATTGGCGTACTCTACAATGCCAGTGGTCACAAAGGTCATATAAGTTACTCCTGACTCACCGGTGGCAGGTTGTATGGATAATCTATAGCTATATGCTCCTGGCAGCATATACCTACAACAAAATACAATAATAATGGATTATGGCCCCGAAGGTAAAAAAACGTAAAGGTAAAAATGTCATTACATTCTTTTCCTGGATGTGATTTTCCTCTGAGAAGGCCCATATATTGTGAGTAATATTCAGACCTCCAGACACGGACGTCTGTGTCACCAGACATTGAGCGATCTCAGATTCGCCAGACCAGAATTGGACTGTGACTAAGGAAAGCAGAACAATCAGTTTGTAAAGTCGCTGTTCTTTCAAAATGAGATCTGCTGGAGGTTTTCATTCCCCACAAGGCTTCAGTGCTTAGAGTTATAGATGCATTCCTTGCTGGAGATTACAATCTTTCCTAAGAAACTGGTGCTTTTTGATAACGGCATTTTCTATTCTGCTGCGGTTAGCAGGGAGGGCTCCATGAACCATGAAGAAGAACAGAGCCAATTAAAACTGGAAATCAAATATTCTCAAAAAAAAAAAAGGTGAATGAAAACCTAGTTTCCATGGAAACTGCAGAAATCCACATGCGATGGTTGATATAGAAGACTAAGCGATGGAATATGGATTGTGCTAGGACCACAGGGCTGGTCAGCTTGCAGTTAAAACTTCAAAATGAGATCAGTTTGTTATGAAAAACTGCTCGACTGCTCAACTATAAAAGGAAACCGTGGGGGAGATTTACCTGCTCTATTAATAAATGTTGAGCACCTTCTTGCGTTCTGTGCGCCAGAAAATTAAATCTACATCAACTAGTTTATATGCCGGTTTACAGTAAATCTGAAGAGATGCAGTAGGCTCCGCCCCCTCCCGCTAACGCCCACACTGGTATAGTTAGATGCTGATCTATTGGGGTTAGAGACACTGGTGTGAAGCACAGAAGAGTCAGGCAATACTCGTAGTCAGAACAGGCAGAGGCTGGGGCAGGCAGAGTACGTGCAATTCCATGAAACTAGTCAGAAGTCAGTGCAGGTGGCAGAGAGTCAATGCGGTAACCAGGCAATGGTCAGGTCATGCAACACAGGTTCAGAATCGGTAAACAGGCAAAGTTTGGTACACAGGCAGACATATAGAACAGAATATTACAAAAGTGGTCAGTATCTCTGCCCCTACACATTACTAAAATAAAAAAATAAAAATACCAGGAATACCACGGAGAGCACAATCCCTAGGGCTAGACTTGAGGGATCTGCCAAGGAAGCGCAGGCCACAGCCTGCAGCAGGAGAAGACACATGGGACGCCGGCGGTTGGGCCCGCTGTGGCAGGTACAGAAGGGCAAGCAGGTCCGGACCGCCAGCAAAGAAGAGAAGCTGGCTGACTGAATAACACATAGCTCGTGCCCACTAAGAGAAGCAGGGCAGCAGCCAGTGCAACACTGTATGAGCATACACAACATGGCTCAGCTGGTGCAAACACAGCACCACAGAGGGCACCAACAGGGGCAAAACATCAATATCAGATTGGGGGGGGGGGATCTGGCTCCTCCTCTGATCAGCTGTTTACAGATGTCTCATTCCAGCGCTGTGGCCTCTTCACGGTTTACCTGGATGCCGTCTGTGGTGCAGGGCATTACAGATCAGTCCTATTCACTTGAATTGGGTGAAACAGGAATACCCTGCACTAGGGCTGGGTGACTATGACAAGTGAAAATCGTGATTAATTGAACATTTAACCTCTATTTCGATTATTGAGGGATTATTTGGAGGTGACTCGGGGTGTGGCTTAGCACAGGGTGTTATATGACACCAATGGTTTGATCATATTTTGATAATAAAAAAAAGGCATTTTTTTTCTCTATTGGGGATTTCTCTTTGCATCGCCATTTTCAGACAGCCATAACTTTTTATTTTCGTTCAACAGAGCTAATGAGAGCTTGTTTTTTGCGTGACTAATTGAAGTTTTAACCGGTACCATGTTGAACTGTGTGTTTTTTCCCCATGACGGCATCCACCACGCAGGAGCATTTTTAAAAATATTTAAGTTCAGACATTTTCAGACACTCTGATACCTGTTACGTTTATTTATTTTTTGTTTAGACTTTTTATATGTAAAATTGGGAAAGGGGGGTGATTTAAACTTTTAATGTTTGTATTTTTTTTCACTTAATAACTTTTAGCCCCCTTATGGGCTAGAACCTGGGATCTTTTGATCCTTTATTCCATTTATCTTAATAGAGATGTATTAGGATGAATGGGATTCTGACATGGTCCCTGCTGAGCTGTGCCTTGAGGTTACCAGATGCCTCGATCGCTGTTGAATGAGGCATCTGAGGAGTTAAATGACGGGATTTGACATGACCGCCGTTCTTTGTTATTGTGACTCGGTGCCTGCTGTATTACACATGTATAATATACATGCTGTATTCATATATGGCATTATGCATTAAAGGGTTAATGGGGGAAACATGGTGCTATTAATTTTAAACCTCCATCTGCCTCATATTAATAGTAAGTGACACCATCTTTAACCCCTATGTAGCCCATTATATGAGGACATGATGAGGTCACTTGCTATTAATGTGAGGCACATGTACCTCACATTAATACAGCCATACAGCATAAAGCACATACCTGTAAAACTGGAGGAAACCTCCTGCAGTAAGATCTTCCTGGATGCTGATAAATTAAAGGGCGTTTGATGATGTCATCACCATGTGAGTTGTGACCACTAACAAATGGATGTTATTGGTCACATGGTGAGGATGTCATCAAAGATCCTTTACCTTATCAGCATACAGGAAGATCTTACTGCAAGTTACAGGACCTTTGACAATGTCATTGCCATGTGATCTAACAAGTGGATGTTACCCTGACATCATCAATGGTCCTTTACCTTATCAGCATTCAGCACCGCAAGGATGCGGTGAGTTCCCCTCTTCCCTAATCCCTGCCCTGCTATTCTCCCCCTCCCTGACACTTGCCCATCTGGCCACTGTGCTTTTTCATTGGTGGCAGTGACCGGCCACATCGCAGTGAGGAGGGTGGGATGCTCCTCCTTCTCCACTGTGTGACCGTGCTGCTTAGAGGGAACACTGCCGCCCGGCCCCCATATGACATCACAAAAACTGTGCCAAGAAAACCGACATAGGCAAAGTACCATTGATTAACTGGGTTGATGGTCGGTTTCGTTTTTTTACCGATTATCACCCCAGCCCTACCCTGCCACTACTAAGTAGCACAAGACCTCTTTAAAGAGAGCTGATCAGAAGCCAAGAGTCAGACCCCCATCAGTCTAATATGGGCTGTCTATCCTGAGGATACACTATATTCTAAACCTGGGAAAACTTTTTAAAGACCCACTGAAATGCTGCTTCTTATTTCATTTGTGATTGGAACCTTTTATATTCTACTCAACCGTTTCCTAGCGATATGGATATACTGGATGATATTCTATGACAAGGATGGGTTCACGGTGCCAGACATGTCTACTAACAGTGCGGTAAACACGTTTTTTGGCTCCTGTGCAATCATGCAGAAGTGGAGCTTCCTGGATAGCCTGACATAATTGAACTATCACAGGAGTTGTCTTCCTGCTTTTCCAGACATCCAGACCTACCTGCATACACAGCACCAGGCGGATTCGCCATTTAGGAGTGTGGTAAAGCCGGGAGACTGCTAGAAAATGGCTATATGTACGGATTTGCAATTCACAGACGAGGACTAGTGTTTTACACAGATGCTCCTTTGGTTTGGGAATGGGGATTACCGCATCTCATCAAGGGCAACAGTTGGTTTCAAAGACCAGCCTGACCAACATGTTGTAATGGTGGAAAGGAGTTGTTGTTGGGTCACCCCTTTTTATTCCATTTCTAACAAGTCAACTTTTGTAAAATGTATAATTAGGCATGTAAAAATAAGATTTTGTTTTTACTACCGTTTTTCCCTGATAAGACCTACCCCGATAATAAGCCCTAAGGCTATTTTGCAGGGTTTTTGGAATATAAGCCCTACTGCAAAAATAAGCCCTAGATACAGGGGCGCACGGCGCCATCTAGGGGACGGGGGGGCGGCAAACATGTAGCAGTGTACTTATAGTGTAGGCTGACATTGCAGTGCACTGTAACAGCCTATTGAAAGCAGTCTCTGGCACTTTACATATGATCCACACATCACAGCAGCAGCAGGCGGCGTTCAGTTCTGGGGTGCCACACGCCCGCGCTGCCGCTCTCCTACTTCACTGAAGCGCAGCTGCGCTGTCTGCCCCGTCTGCTGCTCTGAGGAGCGGGGCACCACCTGTCCTGGGTGAGCTGCCTATTCTGTGCCCCTGTGGCTGTGCTGAGACTGCACAGGCCCGCCCACTTACCGAGGATGTGACTTCACACAGGCGCTCAGCCGACAGCCTCTGCAGAGTGTGAAAGACAGTGCTGCTGACACGTGATGCCTGCAGCTAGCTCCACCCCCATCTCCTTCTCAGGCTCCTCTCTGGCAGTGTACAGCACCTCAGAGTAGAGTGAGTGATCAAATAATATGAAGAGGAGCCAAAATAAGCCCTACCCCGATAATAAGCCCTAACCCTTTTTCCGAGAAAAAAAAAAAAAGACCCGGTCTTATTTTCGGGGAAACACGGTAGTATTAAAGGGGTTTTCCAGGAGTACAATATTGATAGCTTATCCTCAGGATAGGTGGGGTCTGACACCTGGCACCCCTGCCGACCCGCAGTTAGAAGAGGCTGTGGCTCTCTGGTGAGTGCTGCGGCCTCCTCACTGCACACCAAGCACAGCGCCGTACATTGTATAGTGGATGTGCTTGGTATTGCAGCCCAGGCCCATTCACTTCAATGGGATAAAGCTGCACATGTGACCAACAAACGTGATGTCACTGGCCTAGGAAAAGGCTGCAGTCCTCAGTGGGGCACCGCAGCCTCCACAGACTGTCGCTCAGAGGGGATGTCAGGAGTTGGATCCCCAGATATTGATGATCTATCCTGAGGATATATCATTAAAGGGGTTATATGAGACTTTTATACTGATGGCTTATCCTCTGGATAGGTCATCAGTATCTGATCAGTGGGGGTCTGACACCTGGGATCCCCACCAATCAGCTGTTTGAGAAGGCACTCATTCTCCTGTGAGCCCCACGGCCTTCTTCTTGCTCACTAAGCACAGCGCCGTACTTTGTATAGTGGCTGTGCTTGGTATTGCAACTCAGCCCCATTCACTTCAATGGGGCTGAGCTGTGCCTAGACCATGTGACTGATGAACATGATGCTACATGGCATGGGAACAGCTATGAGAAGGGCGAGGTGCTACTGCGAGCACCGATGCCTTATCAAACAGCTGATTGGTGAGGGTCCTGAGTGTCGGACCCCACCCCCCATCAGATACTGCTGACCTATCCAGAGGGGAAAACCCCTTTATGGTCCATGCACACGTCCGCATGTCATTGTGTCGGCACAATAGAAATGCCTTATCTTGTACGTGGCTGCGGACAAGAATAGGACATTATCTATTTTTCTGCGGGGCCGCGGAACAGAAGTGCGGATGCGGGCACATTGAAAGTGAATGGGTCCGCACCCGTTCCGCAAAATTGTGGAATGGATGTAGAATCATTCATACGGATGTGTGAATAGACCCTTAGGGGACAGACGGCTGTGGTATTGCGGAATCAGCAATACCACGGATGCCGAACGGAGCGTGTTCCGCAAATTGCGAAACACACGGCCCAGCACCCCATTCTAAATGCCTAAATGCACGGAGCCGCAGCTGCCCGCGATCATGGAAGTGAACAGGGCCGCACCAATTCCGCAATTTTGCTGAATAGGGGCGGGCCCTTAAAGTGACTCTCCAAGCTCCCCTTACTAAGGCTTGCCTCATATGTGAAACAGTTTCCTAATAATTTTTTTCTCACTGTCAGTCTAGTATTCTGCAGTTTAATAATCCTGTCCTTATGGTCCCTGGAAGTCAGCTCTCCATGCACTGACGTGCTGGGTTTGTGTTTATATACAGAAGCTAATCTGAGGAGGAGGAGCGTCAGGAAGGAGGGAGAGAGCGGCAGACTGAACCAATGATTAGGAAGGGGGTGTGTCTCAGACAACCTCACACCCCCTAAAGACAATGTAGCTAAGGTGTAGCCACACATTACAGTTTTTGCATGCAAACACTGATAAAACTAAAATCAAACCAACTTACATACACATTTTGAGCTCAAGACAGGTCACTGACTTTAAAGTGAATGTATCATCAGTATATCTGTTGTTTAAATCCTGTTTTTATGTTAAACATATTTTTTGGAGCTTTTGGAGATTTTTGTTTTAAATTCACAAGTCACTATATATAGTTTTAAAAAAAATTACTTATAATTCTACCAGTTTCCCGCTAGCAACTAGTCCTAATAATACGTCCAGACATCCTGTTCTGTACTGATAACTTTTCAACAGGCGTGTCATTATCATAAAAGACAGGATTACAATGACAGATTTCACTGATGTATAGATAACACAGGATCAGGTGATATCTACTCCCTCCTGACCTTTGCATCTCCTGTGTCTATGGCCCATGTGACAGCTCTGGAAAGCATGAAGTCTTGAGTTATTTTAGGCCTAGAGGCCAGTGTGAAAACTGCAGAATTTTTGAATTTTTTTAAATACAGAAAGTGACATGGAAAATTGTTTAAACAATAAGGCATTTTCTGATGGCAGATTCCCTTTAAGTCATGAGATGCGTATGCTCCTCAGCCATATGCCGGCTGCTTTCAAGCTCCAAAGGCGATCAAGACCTCTTAATAGATTTAGCTACTAATTTCAAGCTTGAATAACCTGAAGATAAAATGTACCTGAATGCACCATCACCTTCTGAACTTGGAGCTGTTATATGACAAGCGTCACCTGACAATCCATAGCCTAGAACCTCAGCATACATTTTGGCACCTCTTGCCACCGCATGTTCATATTCTTCTAACACAAGCACGGCTGCCCCCTCTCCCATCACAAAACCTTCACGCTCAGGATGGAAAGGCCGACATGCTTTCAATGGAGTCTTGTTATAGCTAGTACTCAGCGCTCGAGCTCTGGCAAAGCCAGCAAGTGACAAGGGGCCGATGCAAGCTTCTGTCCCACCGGCCAACATGACATCAGCATCTCCACGAGTGATAAATCTAAACGAGTCTCCAATGGCGTGGGCACCTGTAGTACATGCTGTGGAAACTGCATGATTCGGTCCTTTGAGCTTGTACTTAATACTGATGTGTCCAGCAGCCATATTGACCAAGATCCTAGGAACGAAGAAGGGACTCACTTTATTGTATCCTTTGGTTTGAAATAACATGGCAGTGTCTGTGATGACATCAAGGGGAACCATTCCCATGCCTACCGCCACGCCGGTGGACCCTTGTTCTTCTTCAGTCTTTGGAAACCAGTTGGCATCTGTAATTGCCTGCTCAGCAGCTGCTAGAGCCATAACGGTGGCAGATGACATTGTCTTGACATCTGACTTTGAAACATATCGTTCCTCAAGGAACTCACCATCTCCATGCCCTCTTGGAACTCGAGCAGCGACTTGGCAAGGGATACGTTCATACTCTTCCCCTTCTAAAGCAACTATTCCACTTTTGCCTTTGATCAGATGATCCCACGCCAACTGAGTGCCAGTGCCAATCGGTGACACAATACCAATGCCAGTTACAACGACTCGTCGCTGATATTTTTGAACTGCAGTAACACTTATACCTCTTTTATGGAGTGAAAAGGTTCGGAGATGCTTCAGTAATATG
Source organism: Rhinella marina (assembly GCA_900303285.1). Taxonomy (NCBI): domain Eukaryota; kingdom Metazoa; phylum Chordata; class Amphibia; order Anura; family Bufonidae; genus Rhinella; species Rhinella marina. The sequence goes on along the minus strand of ONZH01022196.1, from coordinate 680,813 downwards.
GGGCAAACGTCACCCATTCTTAGGACTCTTCTTAGGTGAATGTTCATGAGTGGTTTCAGATGCTATCTTTAAATCTGAATAAAAAGAAAAGACATTCTGATTAGTATGAAGACTTAACAATACTGCGCCAAAAGCTCGGACAAGTCAGGAAGTCAACACCCGGTTGGATGACCTTCTGTGGACAACTGTGCAATTCATACGGAACATGACCTGATGGGCCAGGTTTGGAAATGCACCTCTGTTCTTCACACCTAGACGCGCAGTGATGGGTAACCTCCGACGCTCCAGCTGTGGTGAATCAAACTCCCAGCATGCTCCATTCCTTTCTATGGAGTTCTGAGAACAGCCAAGCAAGTCTACATCTTGGGAGTCGTAGATTTACCACAGCTGGAGTGCCAGAGGTTAGCCATCACAGACCTAGAGCCATGATGATCAGAAAGCAAGGTGGTCTGTCCAGGAGCTATGGTTTGTCAATGACGACCAACCCTACAGAAAGGGTACTTTTGAAAATTTGGGAACATTTTGGGCTTGGTTGGCCAAAACTACATGTCCATTTGCCATTTTGGTTCAGGACCAGAAAGTCATTTTTTAAAGAAAACGACTCCCTGGTCAACCAGTTTAGCTTGGCATATTGTTGGTGGGGTAGTTCATGATGATGTAAATGGTGTTTAAAAAACCCCATCCAGACTGATGTCAAATCCACAGCATGTGCTTTACCTCATAGCAGAGGCGTGGCTAAAGGCTGATGGGCCCTGGTGCAAGAGTTCAGCCTGGGCCCCCCTTCCCTCAGTGCTTTCTGTTGTTCTTATGCGGCACAAGGGTCTTTGGGCCCCCTAAGGATCCTGGGCCCGGTAGCGACTGCTACCTCTGCACCCCCTATAGCTACGCCCCTGCCTCATAGAATCAGCTCACATTTACACCACAGATTCCAACCTCTGCATGAAATATGTATATTCCATCACCAAAATCTGATTTTTCCTGCCACATCTATATGTCCTCCTATCGTGAATTAGGGTAGGCTCACACCTCTGTCTAACTGATCAGGCAGGCTGTTCCAGCTGAGAACAGCCTGCCGAGTTCACCACTGGCAGAAATTGACTATAATAGGATGTGTCCAGTTTCAGGCATGAGTGGCAGGTTTCAGCTGGACAAAAACCTCTGCAAGCACTGGTCTTTGTCTGGCCGAAAACTGGCCAGATCATTTTATAGCCAATAAGGTCCAGCAGTGTGCAGCAGTATCCAGCTAGGCCAAATCCAGTGAACTCCGGTAGGCTGTTCTCTGCTGGAACATCATGCCGATCAGTTACACAGAAGTGTGCACCTACCTGAACTCTACACAATTTCATCAAATTCTTGATCATAGCCACAGAAAAATCCCAAGGCAAAGAATCACAATTATACACCTATTTGTGGTCAGCACAGTAGCTCAGTGCACTGCTCCTCAACTCCAGTCCTCAGGGACCACCTGGAGGCTATGATTTCAGAAGATCCCACAGAATGAATACCAGTGGTGTCTCCTAAAGCATGGACACTTATTATGTCACCTGCTCAATACTAAGGAAATCCTGGGAACATGAGGGCAGGTGGGTCCTGAGGACTGGAGAGAGGAACACTGGCTCAGTGGTTAGCATTGGGGTCCTGAGCTTGAATCCAACAAAGGGTCAGGTCTGCAATAGGTTTGTATAGGTTTCCTTCCACAGCAGAACCATTCTGATAGGTTAAAGGGGTTCTCCATCCTTCTGTTCTTAGAACATTTTGATCAGTAAGTACCCCACCGATTCCACTGTGGGCTCTCCTGCTCAGGTCCTGATAGGTGTTCCCGAACCTTCCTGTTCAACTGGTCAGAAGAGCCACAGGCAGTGATATGACCTGGAATTGACATAGTGAGCACCCAGGGGGACAGGCACAGAGATAAGAAAATATCTTCCGAAAAAAATTGGCACTATAAAAATTAATAAAATAAATAAAAATACACTTTTAGTCCCCCAATGATAAAACCTGTGCCCTTAGCAGAAGCCAGTGCCACGCCACCCTGCATAAGGGCAGAGTGCAGAGATTTACCATAAACTTTATTAATAAAAAAAGGAGAAACCCTTTAAGAATCCTGGAAGTCACCTTGGGATCCAGTGTAAGGCAGTGGTCTGCCTGGACACAGGGGCCACTCATAAATAGAAGTGAGCAGTAACAAACTGCAACTCCCAGCATGTGCGGGAATGGTGGGAGTGGTAGCTTCACGACCCCGGAGCTCCTAGCTATACCTGTGGAGGGACGCGCCGGGTGCTGGTTCCGGGTGTGTCTTCACATCCGGCCCTGCGCCGTGTGCCGCCCTGCTTCCCTTCCTACAGCCCCGGGCTCAGAGTCATGGCTTCCGCCGAGTCGTCCGCAGTCACCGAGCTGTGCCAGAACGGGCGCCAGGTGTTCATGGACGCCTCCCAGCTGCTGCTCACCTATGCCGACAATATACTCCGGTGAGTGGGCTGTGACGTCACTACACGCGGAGGATGACGCAGTGTGTAGATATCTGACGTCAATCATTGCCAAAGGTGTAGTTAGAATGCTCCCATGTTATGCTGGGTACTTCCATTGAGGTGCACTAACAGACAAATCTGCATTAGAAACGTGCATACACCTATGGATATAATTAATATTGAGGGACTTTATCCTACCATAATAAAGTGAAGTGTATTGCTACAATGTTGATGCATTAATAGTGTTTGCTCCGCTTTATTATCGTAGACAAAATGGGCATCGCTAAGGACAACCACTTTTTGTGCCCCTCTTAAAGGGTACCTTTAGTTATGCTGCTCTCTGAACCTCCCGTAGGAAATTTAAAGGCGATGGCAGGAGCCAAGGAACCTTACAGAAGAGGCTTCCGACAACTGTTCCTCCTGCGCTCCTAGTTGTCACTTTTAAAGTTCAGACAGCAGGAGGTGCCCACTGTGTTATGGTAGGTTCAGGTGTTGCAGATTTCTCATTCTTCTGAAAAATCTGTGTTATGCTGTTTCTCTGTTATTCCTCCTAGAAATGCCTGAATAAACTGGGTGTTACCAGTTGGAGGTGTGTCTGTACACACAGTGGCACTGTCCAATCAGTGCTGTGTAGGGACACACCCCCTGGACCAGGTTGAATGGTAACGCCCAGTTGTCAGTTTGTTATATTATTCAGGAATAATAACAGAGGAACAACGCCAGGTAGCGCTCTAAGAAAAGATGCTCCAGAATTGTTATGTCATGAGGAACACAATTGTATCCTAGACCAGACCTGGGGAGAGGAGACAGGTCCTGGTCATTCATGACTTGTGTTGTGTTCAGTCTACATGTGAGCTGTTGAGTTCACTGTTATCAAACTAAAGATTTTCCACAGGCAAATGGTTCACATCTACGAGAAGCTTCAAAAGCCACAGATTCCCTATCATCCAACAATGTAGGTGGGGCCAACAAACCATGAAATACATAGGGCCCTCCCCCAACGGCAGATGTTGGGGGTAAGAAGGATCGGGCTGTTGGATTTCAGCATGCTCTGTCCTTTTGTTCTTGGAGAAAAATTCCACCGCTAGAGGCGTCTGGCAGAGCTTTCCACCCCTCTCCTAATGTGTATGGGGGACTCCCGACTCTCCCATGATGTTGGGGAAGAGAGGAATCGGGTGAAGTGAATATTTTGGCCCCATCCTTTTGTTCTCTCAGGAGATAATCCGCCACCGGAGGTGTCTGGTACTGGCGTTCTCCTCTCTGCCCTCAGAATACACAGACACGTGAGGCCGAACCGAATGTGAAGTCCGCAGAGATAGCTGTCAGCTATTGAATGTGTATGTCTATACCATAGAGATGAGTGGAGCAGCAGTGCGATTCATTCAAATGGGGGAACACAGAGCCCTCCGGCTCCCCAAGGTGGGGGCCCCAGACACAGACACTTACCTACTGTCCTGTGAATGACAGAGCATCAGGCTTCTAGTCCCTCTTCAGTACGGCGCAGGGTTAGCTGGATGAGATGCCTCAGGGTAGGTTCACAAACCAGATACACCCAAAATCTGAGTCTGACCCTCCCATTTCTTGTGGATTTGTAGTTTAAATAGTCCCACACCATACAATGGGGCTAATGCATGGGACATCTGCACCAAGAAAGGACACGCTCTTTCTTGATACGATTTAGAAATCCCTGTAGAAAAAAAAAAGCTGGATTCCCACGGAAGATCGATAGGACACTTAAAACATGGAAACTTCACCGTGTGAACATGCCCATAGAGTACATTAGCTAGACCCCCCCCCCGAGCCACATCTAAGTCATCTTATCCCACCACCCAGTATCCTGCTCCGTACTGATGAGGGACAAGAACCTCGAAAACTGCTGCGTCAGGTACAAGACCTCTGCATTATGATTCCTCCTAATAATCCACTGAATGTATGTACTTATTAATCCAACAGGAGTCCAAATGAAGAAAAGTACCGATCCATAAGAATTGGGAACACCGCTTTCTCTACCAGACTCTTGCCAGTTCCGGGGGCTGTTGAGTGTTTATTTGAGATGGGATTTGAGGAGGTATGCTGCTCTATAGATGTATTTCTGAACAGTACTGGACCATGAATTGGGCCATGCTGCTCACACGAGCGCTGCGTCCTCTCCAGTGTTTACCGGCTTACTTCCCCTTTCAAGTGAATGGGACGAACAGCTGGAATTACCCTGCACCGCTGGCACTTTGTAGGGGGCGTGCAGGTAAACACTGAAGAGGATGCAGCAGCTCATGTCAGCTCTATGACCCTTTCAAAAAGCTGATCAGTGGGGGTGCCAGGAGTCCGACCGCCACTGATCTGGTATTGATGACCTATCATGGCCATAAGTTTCATAAAATTGGACATCCCCTTTAAGTAAGACTATGTTCTCTACTGCAGTTTAAGTTCCGGCAGGAGCCTCTGTCACAGATTCTGGCAAATAAAGGACAGGCTACTGCTGCATGCAGGTATATTCTGTCTGCCAGAATGCCGCAATGCATACTGCAGACTAAACTGACCTTATTACAGTCAGTGGGATCCATCGGGTGCTGTTGGTGTCCAGATCTGGCAGTTTCACTTTTCTGTTTCCTGTAGCAGAAGAGTAAGGGCCCATTCACTTCAATGGGTGGCTCGCGATCTTGCCGAGCCGCGGCTCCGCAAAAAAATATAAAACATGTCCTATTCTTGTCCACAGTAGCGGACAAGAGTAGGCATTTTGAATGGGGCGCCTGGCCGTTTGTTCCGCAAATTGCGTAACACACGCCGGGCGGCACCCGTAGTATTGTGGTTCCGCATTTTGTGCTGACCCGCACTACTACAGCCGCCTGAATGCAGCCTTAGGCTGGTTTTACACAAGCGAGTCTAACGCTTGAACTTGCAGCTTGTGTCTGCAGCAGCTCCCGTACTGACCTCCCAAGCACTGACAGGTTCACATAGAATCATATTGATTTATGATGTTCATTTCTGTAGTGGACGGAGCTTCAACGCTGCTCCCATTCCCTTCATTGGGTTTCAGACCCTCTCCGATCCGATATTCATGGCCATTCCTCTGGATAAGCCATCAATATTAACCCCTTCCCGACTGCCATACGGCTATATACGTCCTATCTGCACATGCCCCGTGCAGATAGCACGTATATACACGTGCAGGCAGCGCTTTAATCCCAGCGCTGATCAGCGCTGGGATTAAAGCTCCTGCTCCTGCAATCTAGCAGGAGCAGGTCGGGTCCCGGCTCACAGACAGAGCGGGGACCCTGGGGAGAAGACAGGAGCGGTTTATTACTGCTTCTGCCTTCTCCTGTGCCGGAGGAGAGCCTTACCTGAAGGCATGCCGGAGGGAGCAGGAAGCGGCAGAGCCTCTTCCTGTGTTAGTCCCGGCGGGTCACGTGACCGCCGGGTGTCTCGGTCTAAGAGCAGAGCTGCAGGGTCTAAGGAGACCCTGATCAGCTCTGCCTGTGTGTAATGAGCCCCCAGGGGGCTGTTTTCCCCTGTAACTGGGGCTCCTGTGGATGCCCCAGTTACAGTGGAAATAGTGGGGGGAAAAAAAAAAGTCATTAAAAAAAAAAAAAATCAATGTCCTCCAGAGGTCTTTTAATGACCTCCTGGGGGACATATTATGTGCCAAAAATAAATTTAATATAAAGTTAAAAAAATTATAATAAAAATACAAATAAAAAATGTAAAAAAAAAAATTACAAATGCAGTCGCCAACGGAAACCGTCACCATATTCGCCCCGTTCAATAAAACATATACATGTTATATATCAAAACGATCGTCACCAAATAGGGAACCTATTGAAATAATTAATTTTTGTGTCAGTTTTAATATTTAAGAAAAAAAAAGCTATAATTAAAAAAATGTACTTTTTTTTTTTAATAAGAATTAGCAGTTTGCCTCAAAATGAAACCTAAAATATAAAAAAAATCTCTAAAAAAACATTCTAATAAAAAGTCCTAAGTGTCAAGTAAAAAAAATTTCAAAAATTATTTTGGTAGTCAAACAAATAAAAAAATTCGGGTCACTAAACCAACACGTACACAAAATCTAAAAAAGTTGCCTGGACATTCAGGCCATTTTTAGGCCCGGTCATGAAAGGGTTAAAGTACCAGAAATCCCCTTTGATACTTAGAGGGAGAGTATTAAAAGTGGGGCGAAGAAAAACTGGCTTAGTTGCCGATGGCAACCAATCAGATTAATCCTTTCTTTTTCCAAAGGAGTACTGAGAACTGAAAGGTGAAATCTGTTTGGTTGCTATGGGCAACTAAGCCAGTTTTTCTTTGCCCCAGTTTTGATAAATCTCCCTCTATGTTCTTATCAAAGGTCCCAGTTTCTATAGACATGTATGTTTAGAAAAGAAATTGAAAAAAAACCCTTCATGGCTCTCTTATGTGCCTCCCTAGCAGACTTTCCATTTGCAGATGTTCATATGTTAGAAATTTGAATGAAAGGTTTTGATCAATGGTGTACATAGAGAAGAAAGGGCCCCATAGCAAGGATCAAACCAGGCCCCCCCACAGGACACAAGGGTTTCTGCCTAAACCTTCTTCAATGACCCTTGGGCCATTTTTCAACTGCTTCATTTCCTAAAAGTCATTTCTTTAGAGGGTAAAGTCCTGACCAAGTTTTCACCTCCAGTAGAAGAGGAGATGATCCCAACTAAGACTGGGCCTCCTCTTGCCCTGGGCCCTATAGCAGTTGCATGGTCTGCCGCTATGGTAGTTATGCCCCTGGTTTTGACTGAATGTGTTGGCATGAAGAAATGGTAAAACAGTGAAGATACTCCTACATCAAATTCATTCTATTTATTCCATAGGGAGAAACCCATCTTGTGTTTCCTAAGAAGGCGTCAGTAGAGAAGCTGAAGAAGGTCCGAGACCACATAGCATCTGAGAGAGACAAACGCCTCAACAGATCAGATGTGACAGCTCCGGCGGCTACAGGGACCGCACAGCCAACACCAAGCCCCAGCCTGGTAACTACATCATGAGAGGACAGCGGCAGAAACCCATTTTACTACATTGCCGAGAATTTACTGCCTATCTGTTTGTCAGATCTGTGAATTGCTTCCATGACCATGGTGGTTTATACTAAATCCTTTGTAGCTCAATTGTTGTTTTGTTATCACAATTACTTCTGTTTTTTTCAAAAACTATTCTCGCCTTTAAATGTTGCTGACCTCCACAGGGTCTTTACTTGAGCAATGATGTGTCTTTCTGGACATGTGACAGTAGCAGTGGCCTCATCAGGAACGTCCATGCCCTTACTGTGGATGTCACCACCGCAGCCATTGATTCCCTGCCATGGTCATATGTCCAGTACCATTGTGCTGCCCAAGCAAACTAGATCTGGAGGGGTCCACGACACGGGCCGTGCGAGAATGAAGTCAAATTTAATAGGTCAACATAAGATAATTTGATGATTTTACACGTATTGAAAGCTCTGTTTTTGAGAAGTCTGAAAACCCTTTTAACCCTTCAATCTTCATACCACTCCAGGCGTCTGAAATAAAATTCTTCAAGACACTACAATCAAACTCTCAGCATGTTCTAATGTACGAGCTGCCTGCGCTTCAGCAGAAAGCAAGAGAACACATACCTGTATCAGAACTGAAGGAGAAAGCTCAGGAGAAGCTTCAGCAAGCCAGGAACCTTGAGTCTGGTAATGGATCTGAAGTATCCTTACGTCATATGTGAATACCACAGGTGTCCATAGGTGCCGTGCATTTTTACAATTCCCAAAGCACGTTATTACCTGAGATCTTGTGCTAAATTAACGGGTAGTCCACTATCATTTTTTTTTTCTTTTTAATATCAATCTATCCTCACTGGACCTGTAAAGGGTCCACACCGCTTGGTTCCATCCTGGACTGTCTTCACTGCACCCCGTATGTAAACCTCCAGCATGGATAGGGTAACTTGCACCACTGCTGCTAATAGTTGGCCTCAGCTGTGACGTGTCGGTGACCGAACTATGAAAGTAGTTAAGTATGCTTCCCTTCACAGGTCTGGTGAGGAGGGCACAGAGTTTAAAAAAAAAATATTCAATTGTTTTCAGGGACTTCAGTATTGGTGGCCTACCCTCAATATCTGATAGGTAGGGGTTTGACTTCACCCACCGATCAGCTGTTGGAAGAGCGCTTTACATTGCATAGTGGTTGTCCTTGATATTGCAGCCCATGTCCATTCACTTGAATGAGATTGAGCTGCACTTAAAGGGGTTCCCATTCATTTCAATGGGAAGGCGCGTTCCCATACAAGTGTATGGGAGCCATCCTTCCCATTGAAATGAATGGGGAGGTTAGGTGTAATTACACCTACTCACCGCTACCCGTGTTACGGCGAGCAGGTAAACAATGAAGAGGAGGCACTGCTGGTACGGCGCGCGCCTCCTCTTCAAACAGCTGATCGGCGGGGGGGCCGGGTGTCAGACCCCCGCAGATCTGATATTGATGACCTATCCTGAGGATAGGTAAGTAATAGAAGGGGGCACACTGACTATACTATGGAGTGCAAGGATGGTTCAAAAAACAACCAAGCATTCCTGAGAGAAAAATAAAGCACCCACCCCACGCGTATCGCCGCCACGACCCCTGAGGAAGCCGGACGTGCCAGCGATATGCATGGGGTGGGTGCTTCATTTTTCTCTCAGGAATGCCATACTGATCCGGGGACTCCATTACAATTTCCATCCATGGGATTAGGTATTGCTTATTATATGAGATGCTGCATTATTATTCACTTACTTATGTGATATTTCTTATGCTCCTATGGATTTGTTGCACTATACATGTTTGGTCTAATTTTGTGACCTGGTTGGCTCCTGTTTTGTGTTAGTGGCACCGCACTAGCACTTGATTATTGTATACAATTTTTAGTTTTTGTGTGTATTGTTTGTCCAATAAATGTATCTTGATTCATTTTATATTGGGATTTGCATCTTACGTTGGTTCGCTTTGGCCCTTTGGGCCACATGTTTTTGTACTATCCTGAGGATAGGTCGTCAATAAATTTAACTTGGAGAACCCCTTTAAGCCATGTGACCGATGAACGTGACGTCACTGGGCTAGGAAGAGGCCGTGGTGTTCATCAGAGTACCACGGCCTCTTTAAACAGCTGATTGGCAGGAATGCCATGTATTTACAACTGGAAAACTAGAGGGCAGTATAGACTCCTTTTAATACTCTCTAAACTGACTCCTAATGAATCACTAGCAAACTTAGAGGGAAATTTATCAAACTGGTGTAAAGTAAAACTGGCTTAGTTGCCCATAGCAACCAATCAGATTCCACCTTTCACAGCTACTTTGGAAAATGAAAGGTGAAATCTGATTGGTTGCTATGGGCAACTAAGCCAACTTCTAAATCCCCCCCTTAGAATTGACCATGGTGGCTCAGAACAAGCCACAGGTCAGGGCTTGCCCAGAATTTGTTTGCACCTAGTGACATAAACTCTATATACAAGCACTGACTATGGGAGTTAGTTGTCTGGCACCATAACTAGTGTTTTCTTCACCTTTCCAGGAACATCACCAACCAACACTTCCCAAACTTGCCCACTATGCTTCCAGTGTTTTATTTTATTATTTTACTCACTTATATAGCGCTGACATATTCCACAGACATTACCATCACACTGTCCCCAATGGGGCTCACAGTATGTATTTGGAGTTTGGGAGGCAACCCATGTGAGAACCTACAAACTCCATGTAGATGTTGTCCATGGTCAGATTCGAACCTAGGACCCCAGTGCAAGGCAAGCCACCGTGCTTCCCATGTGTTGTATTCTGGTTCGGAAAAAACTCTGAAAAAAAATGTTTCTAATAAAATTGTAAAATATAAGCGTTAAATATCTTTGAACCTTTGTGAAAGGTGTCCTTATGTCCTGTCATTACAGACACCACTATGAATGAAGAGGACTTCTTGACGTTGGAGTTGTTACGCTGGTTTAAGGAAAAGTTCTTCAGTTGGGTGAACAGCCTTCCTTGCAGTAAATGTGGAGGGCAGACAGAAGCTAAAGGATCACTCACCCCTTCTGCTGATGATCTGCGGTGGGGGGCAAACCGGGTGGAGAATCATTACTGCAACAAGTGTCAGCACATCAACAGGTTCCCAAGGTGGGCATTACAGGCCGTCTAATATTGGTCAAGGAAGCAGTTGTGCTTTTTTTTTTCTTTTCGATTTGTTATCTATACGTGTTCCACATATCTGTTCATGTGTCTGTTCTTGTTTCTGTTTAGATTTTCTTTGCTTCCCCCCCCTCAGTTAAAGTGAACCTGTCACTGCAAAATGCAGAGCAATCTGCAGAAGGCATGTTATAGAGCAGGAGGAGCTGAGCAGATTGATATATAGTTTTGTGGGAAAAGATTCAGTAAAATGTGTAATTTATATATTTGTATCTCTGCTCTTACTGCCTTCAAGAGGACCTTTCATGGGCCCAGACTCTGTTAACTAAGTACAAGGTGATGTAGGATGGAGGTCAGAGCTGTTACAATTTTTTCCGGGCGCCGCTCTGTTCGCCCGCTGTGCCCCTGTAAAATTCTCGTGCGTGCTATGCTAATGCATAGCATCGGAACAGGGAGGAGTAGACGCCAGGGTTTCTAAGTGGGCGTCTCTTTCTCCTTGGCTGTAGCGCTGTCCAATCGCAGCGGAGAGCATCACAGAAGGTTTTATCCCTGGCTTTGACACTCTCCGCTGTGATTACAGACAAGCAAAGCTTTCCTTAGCCACATTCTGTTAATTTTCAATCACAGAGCTGTGCTTGATTGATATATATAAAAAAAAGTCTGAATTACTTTAAACGGATTGTGCCAAGTTTAGATGTTATCCCCTATCCACAGGATTGGGGATAACTAACAGATCACTGGGGGAATAACTAACTGATCTGAGAGGAAACCTAACGGACCCCATTATAGTCTGTGTGGTCTGTTGGCTACATTTGCTCAGTTATGTACCAAATCCGTCCTTTCCATTCTCCTGCTCCTATAACGGAGCAGGAGAACAGAAAGGCTGAACGCTGATGTGAACTCAGCCTAAGTCCTGAAGCATTAACACTAACTATAGCACCTGCTCAATACCAAGGAAATCCTGGGACCGGCAGGTGGGTTCTGAGGACTGGAGTTCAGGGACCCTGCTCTATGGGACTGGCAGAAAATCTGTGGTTTGGGGATAACTTCTAAACTTGGCACAACCCTTTAAAGAGGACCTTTCACCTCTCCTGACATGCCGGTTTTAATAACTTTATGCATTCCCCATGTAATAACAGTTCTGGAGCATCTATTCTTATGTCTGTATCTTGTGCCATTCCTTTATTATTTCTACTAGAAGTTATAAATGAATTTCCAGCAGTAATAATAATAATATTTATTTATATAGCGCCACCATATTCCGCAGCGCTTTACAAAGTCATCGGGTTCTTGTACAATACAAATATGACTAGCTAATATACAACTGAAACACTAGGAGTGAGGGCCCTGCTCGCAAGAGCTTACAATCTATGAGGAATAGGGGGTGACACATAAGGTGGTTGATTGTGATAGGTAGGATTCGAGCCATAATTGTAGTGAAAAGTGTGGTGCTGGCCGATCTGCTTTGGATTTGGGACTATTAGAGGATCGAGTTCAGGGCAGAGGAGTTGGAGGGGGAGCGTTTTAGTTGGGGAAAGGTCATTTTAGGAAGCTTGATAAGCCTGCCTGAAAAGATGTGTTTTTAGGGCACGTTTGAAGGTAGGGAAGTTGTGCATTGACCTAATATTCAGGGGCAGAGCATTCCAGAGAGTAGGTGCAGCTCGAGAAAAGTCTTGGAGACGGGAGTGAGAGGTGCGAATTATGGAGGATGTTAATCTTAGGTCGCTAACAGAACGGAGAGCACGAGTAGGGTGGTAGACGGAGATGAGGGAAGAGATGTATGGAAGCACTGTGGAGAGCTTTGTGGGTGAGGGTGAGAAGTTTGAACTGTATTCTGTGGTGGATGGGCAACCAGTGAAGTGACTGGCATAGAATAGTAGCATCACTGTAACGGGAGGACAGATAGATGAGCAGTCTGCAGTAAGGATACAGAGGGGAGGTAACCAGTTGGGGGGCGTGCCTACATAGTCTGAGAATGGCAGCACTGATTGGATAGAGTCAGACTGTGCAGGTACACACCCCCAACTTGTTACCTCCCCTCTGTACCCTTACTGCAGACTGCTGGAAATTCATTCATAACTTCTAGTAGAAATAATAAAGGAATGGCATAACATAGAGCCATAAGAATAGATGCTCCAGAATTGTTATTACATGGGGAATGCATGAAGCTATTAAAACAGGAATGTCAGGAGTGGTGAAAGGTCATCTTTAAAGGGGTTCTGCAGTTTTTTCAAACTGATGATCTATCCTCTGGATAGATCATCAGCATCTGATCAGCGGGGGTCCGAAACCTGGGACCCCTGCCGATCAGCTGTTTGAGAAGGCAGCGGCGCTGCAGGAGCGCCGCGGCCTTCTCTGTGTTTTCCTCAGGCCCAGTGACGTCACGACTACTATCACTGGCCTGGGCGCGGCTAAGCTCGATTCATGTGAACAGAGCTTAGCCCCGCCCAGGCCAGTGATACTAGTCGTGACGTCACTGGCCTGCGGTAAACACAGAGAAGGCCGTGGCGCTCCTGCAGCGCCGCTGCCTTCTCAAACAGCTGATCGGCAGGGGTCCCGGGTGTCGGACCCCCGCCGGTCAGATGCTGATGATCTATCCAGAGGATAGATCATCAGTTTGAAAAAAACTGCAGAACCCCTTTAAAGATGCCTATTATAACCCCTATTGTCTTATTTGAGGGAAATATGGGACTTTTTAAGCTAATTTGGGATTTTGCTCATTTCTGGCAGTGATGTGTTTAAAAGGGAGTCTGTCACCTACTTTACCCATATTAAACTATTTGTCTATAATAAATTAGTAAAATATGACAAACATTGAGCACCTTGGAGGAATGACTGTTTTCTTTGTTCTAATGGAGTAGTGAAAGAATATGCTTGCTCAAAACTTTTGTTTCTTTAAACTTTTTAGATACAATGACCCAGGAAAGCTTCTGGAAGCCAGACGTGGGCGGTGCGGGGAATGGGCAAACTGCTTTACCTTGTGCTGCAGGGCTTTAGGGCTGGAAGCAAGATACGTGTGGGACTCCACAGGTGAGCTGGAGGCTGGAAGTGCTTTCCAAGACTTGTCATTTTTCATTGCTGATGAGAGTGAAGAACCAAAAGTGTTACATTGTGTGACTATGAATGTGATTTCCTGTGCTTACGGTTACAGTAATATGGCCCACTGTATTTAATTTGAGTATGCTATTTGTCTAAAGCTGCCCATCCACATTCAATAGCTGTCGGCCAAGCTGCTATCTCCCACGACTTCCCCATACATGTTCATTTTATGTGTTGTCAAAGGGGTGAGAGGAGAAAGCCTCTGGTGGTGGCTTATCTCCTGGGAGGACAAAAGGTTTGGGTGAAAACATTTCACCCACTCTTTCTCTAGAGAAGAGGAGAGTTGGGAGCGTGCCATACACATTAGGCTGTCTGCTGAACCCACTGTTCTTCTCGGGTTTGGCTGACAATACACTAATGTATGGGGCTGTTTTTCTTTTCTTAATTCGAGGATCCGTTCTGGAGTTATGATACTTTTCCTTAATATGCAAATTAGGCCTTTGGTGCAATGAGGGCATCATCCTTGCTCTTGCTGCTCCTGTCTCTGGCCAGCCCCTCCCTGGCTGCTTTGATCGACAGGGACAGGCCCTTACAAAATGGCCATGGAGGGGCTGGCCACAGAACTGAGTGTAGCTTGATTACAGTAAGAGCAATGGCGATACCCTTATTGCACCAAAAGCCTAATTTGCATATTAAGGAAAAGTTTCATAACTCAGGAACAGTAAACTTGGATCAGTAAAAGAAGAACGGCGTTGTAATCAGATGAATAACCCTTGCGACGGGTGCTATTTGGGACCCCACCCTAATATTTCTGTAACTATCAAAACCCTTTACAGGCGGTGAAAGATATCACTATGCACAAGCAAATCTTGACCTGTCAGTGCATTCATACGTGTGTTTTTACAGATTTTCATTCATTCTTGAATAACGTGTAGAGCGGCATGTCACAAATAAGTGCATGTTTTCACACCCTGCAGATCATGTCTGGACTGAGGTGTTCTCTTCATCTCAAAACAGATGGCTTCATTGTGACCCATGCGAAAATGCCTGTGACAAGCCCCTCTTATATGAAGTTGGATGGGGGAAAAAGCTTTCCTATATCATTGCATTCTCCAAAGATGAGGTATGTTCAACTCACTGTAAGATAGGTAACATGCTTTACAACATGGCTGTATCAATCGTCTTTAACCCCTCAAAGAACGCCTGTAAGCATGATACTGCCTGGGGTTCCTCAGCTTTCCAGTGCTGGCCATACCCCTCAATGCAATGCATGGAAGCGCTCATTTGCATAAAGAAGACGTTTTTTTTTTTGTTTGTTTTTTTTATGAACACAGCAACTGAACATTTTAATCAGCCTGATCAACCCTATTAGGCAGTATGTCTAATTTAATAGGGTTGATCCTGCTGACATATGCTGTTTAATGTCTGAGCCAATTTTGGGCAAAAGAGAACAAAGAGAAGAGAACTGTTCTCATACAGTCAAAGAAAATATTTTTAATTTTAAGGCTACAAAGTTATTTGAAGAGTCATACATTTTTCTAGGACTCACTTTCAGGTAAAGATAAGTACTGGGGAAATGCATTAAAAAAACATTTTGCCCTTTTTTACAATGTCTACCAGGAACCCTTTCCATGCCAAGGAAGCGTCTCGTACTTCCTTGGGGGGGTGAAACTTCAGTAGCCAAGGACATATTTCATATATCCTTACTACTCATGGCTGGATATCAGCCAGATCTTGTTTTAAAGCTGACAATCTATGTGGTGCTAGCTGCAGTACTTCCCAAGATACAGCTGTTAGAAACAGGTTCCAGAGAGAGCTACATATACCTGCAAGCTCTCACTGCCAACCCGATTTCTAAAGGCTGTATCTCTGGTTGCATGGCAGCTAGCACAATGATCCCAGTTTTGTTTAAAAGCGTAGATTGTCAGCTTTGAAACAAGACCACACCTTTCAAGCTGCTACACAGCCTAAAATATTCCAGGTTAAAGAGGTTTGCATGAAAATCCATTAAAATAATCTATAATTTATGAAAGTAGCTGTAATTTCATAATGTATTTCTTTTACCTTTATTGCTCCTATCTTCCATTCTGGGCTGTGGTCACATGACCATGTCCATGCAGTTCTTTCTTATTTCCATAGGCGTGTCAAAGCATCAATAGGGTCAGTGATAAGGGAGTGTTTATGTAAATAGTTAGGTGGGAGGAGCTACAAACTAACTGGGTGTGACAGAGAAGTGCATCATGGGTTTGGTTGGATACAGAAACAGGAAGTACTACATACTGGATGTATGCAAACGAGTAATTGGTTGGCATGGTGAAAATGGGTCAGGAGAGTCCAAAAAAAAAAAAAACCATGAAGAAGATGTACATGAGGGAAGCAACTACATAAGTTTATCTGCTGAAAATAGTAAAGTAGCCCCCTGACACTTTCATCAGCCAGCGGTGATTTCGGCCAGAGTGGAGGATCAGGAGAATGGGGGGCTGTGCTGATAGGGTGCAAGGGGAGAAGAAGAAATAATTGTATCTTTGCCTAACTGCATGATCCCAGGGGGAGGGTAACGTGCATTTGTGCATCTTATCAATCCCCCCCCTCCTCCATCAGGGGGTCTATTTTTCCAAGAATAAGAAGATGGGCACTTGCTCAACTAATCCCCCTTCCACATCTAATAAGGCTGTTTATTGATGCCATGACCTAGACCAGTGGTAACTAACCTATGGCACGTGTGCCAGAGGTGGCACTCAGAGCCCTCTCTGTGGGCACCCGCACCCTGGAAATCTATGGTGTACCAATATGCCTTAGACTTTTCCTGCCATTCATGAGCACAAGGCGCACTATGAAAAGCACAGGCAGTGCACTGAATGTAGGCAGGCTGCTATAGCTAAACGATCGAGTACATGGAGGATATACTATATTGGTATTGTGGTTCAATTGCTGTTTTGGCACTTTGCGATAAATAAGTGGGTTTTGGGTTGCAGTTTGGGCACTCTGTCTCTTAAAAGTTCACCATCACTGACCTAGACATTTACCCATATCCAGATCACAGCGCCAAATAAGTTGCACCAAACACAGTACAAACATCAATAAAGTTTACATTTTACACTGTTTCTATCCTATCTATACCCGATCTATAGAGTAATATTATACGGACCGCTTCTCTAGTGATACCCATTACACGCTACACTAATAGCAATAACAATTATTTCTGGCAGATAGAAAAGACATTTCCTTTCACTTACTGTCATCATAAATGATCATTTTCAAATACTGTAATTTAAAAAAAAACAAAAAAAAATAGGTGTAATACATGGGAGTTTTGGGCCCATATTATGGAGACAACACCCGGATCTCCAGCAGTTCGTCAGAGCCAAAGGTTCAGGTGTTGCCTCCATAAAGCTGTATAACACCTGTCTTAAATAGGCTTTAGTGCATTATATTAGGTTTAGGAATATATTATTGTTAATTAGGATTACAGTTTGTATAGAGGGATGGAAAATGAAAAAAAGAACTTCTTTAAAACCTAATGCGATTGAGCTGAGAATGACAAAGTATAAATTTCTAGTGGTGCTTAGTCAATGATCACACAACCAAGGTGGTGCCCCCTTTATATTGGTTCTGCAGCGGGTATAAGTTGAGACAGGGTCACATTAATACTGGTTGGCATCTTCACTTGTTCCAATACAGGCCTCCACTCTGGCATGGTAATGCTCATATAGATGATGGATATCCTGTAAATGTCATTTCAAACTCTTTTAACATAGACACGTTATTCAGCCAAGGCAGTTGTTGGCTGCACTAGGCTTGATGGTCGGCAGTGGCAAACAATATATGGTATATGTGAGCTTTACACACCTCAATACATATATTGGTTTTGGGGTGCACATTGTGTGGCCCAGCCGGGTACTGCCGTTCACCGCCAGACCCCATTGACTATAATGGGATCTGGTGAGGATCTGGGCGTTTTGCGGTATAAATGCCGGTTTTCGGCCAACATTTTTTGTCCAGCTGAAAGGCGGCATTTTGCTGAAAAAGGCCGGATCCCTGCCAAATCCCATTATAGTCAATGGGGTCCAGCAGTGATCGGCAGTATCTGGCTGGCTGGATCCAGTGACCTCCAGCAGGCTATTCGCTGCCGGATCCGTTAAACAATAATGTCATCCTACCCTTAGACAGTTGATGACTTTCTAAGCTTTAACTTTATTTAGTGTGTTTTGGTGGTCTTTACTATTGATAGGTTGTGGATGTGACTTGGAGGTATTCTTGTAAACATGAAGAAGTCATCTCAAGGAGAAAAGATGTGCGAGAAAATTGGCTAAGAGAAACGATTGCCGGTCTCAACAAGATGGTAAGGAAATATTCAGACCTGTGCGTCTCAGCATGTATTGTGTTTAAAACGTACCCGTCATTCCAGATAACGTTTTAGAATAATCTGCAATGTTCACATAAGGAATAACTGGCACTTATATGACTTTCTCTTGTCCCGTGGCATGCTCATCTGTGAGCCTAGGGCTACACGGCGATACCTGTCACTGACCGGATCGCTGAGTAGCGTGGATCCCATAAAAATGAATGGGATCGCCGGGGCAGTCGCAAGAAATCCAACGCAGCTGGATTTCTTGCGACTGCCGCTGCGATCCCATTCATTTCTGTGGGATCCCCGCTACTCAGCAATCCTGGCCATGACAGGTGCCGCGCGACCAGTGTAGCCCTAGCCTAAAAGTTCAGCTAGGTTCGCAACAAAAAGGGTTCAGCTACCGTATTTTTTGCTTTATAAGATGCACCCGAAGATAAGACGCACCCCAGAGAGTAGGAAAATGAGAAAAAAATATTTTTCATCAGACCTCATATCAAACTCCCCCCCCCCCCCCCCCATAAATTTCAGGACATCACATCAGACCTCAGATCAGCCCAGTGTGCCCCCATCAGACCTCAGATCAGCCCAGTGTGCCCCCATCAGACCTCAGATCAGCCCAGTGTGCCCCCATCAGACCTCAGATCAGCCCAGTGTGCCCCCATCAGACCTCAGATCAGCCCAGTGTGCCCCCATCAGACCTCAGATCAGCCCAGTGTGCCCCCATCAGACCTCAGATCAGCCCAGTGTGCCCCCATCAGACCTCAGATCAGCCCAGTGTGCCCCCATCAGACCTCAGATCAGCCCAGTGTGCCCCCATCAGACCTCAGAACAGCTCACCCAGTCCCATAAAAACCTCCCTTACCTGTCCTGCGCTTCGGCTCCGCTGTCCGGAGCAGAACCGCTGCGCAGGACAGGTAAGAGAGGTTTTTATTTTATCCTTATGGGGCTGGGTGGGCTGATCTGAGGACTAATGGGGTGCTGCAGCTAAAACATACAAGTGAACGCTTCTTCTTTATAAGACGCACCCAAGGGGGGGGGGGGGGAGTGCGTCTTATAAAGCGAAAAATACGGTACATGGCAACGTTTGTTGTGCAACTTCTTGTTACAGAAAAGCTGCACACCTCTGGGACTTGCTCCTATTTGCAGAACAGGGCTTCCGAAATGAAGGAGAGCACGATGAGCACGCCCAGCTTACTCTCCAGTCACTACTTTGGGAGTCCAAAAAATAGTCGAGCTAGCGCCCTCCCATAGTGGTGAATGGAGAGTGTGCCACACCAGCGCGGCCACCTCTTCATTCATCGGTATGGAAATAGAGGCTCATTTGCTTATATGAAAACATTTTTCTCAGCAATGGGGGCACATATAAACACATTGTGGCCCTTTTACTTGACTGCAAACTGCTGGAATTACTGAGATCACATAGCGTCAGTTTAGCTTAGGCTTGAAAGAGGAGCGGTCACCTCTTCTTACATGTCTGTTTTAATACTCATTGTAATCAATCAGCTATTCTTATGACTCTGTGTTGTGCCATTTCTTTATTATTCCTGCTAGAAGTTATGAATCAATTACTGGCAGTTTACAGTGAAGGTCCTGATGGATGTTACCAGTTGGGGATGAGTCCCTGCACAGTCTAACACTATCCAATCAGTGCTGCCAGTTTCAGACTATGCCAGGACGCACCCTCCATTCGCAACACCCATCTGGACCTTCACTGCTGACTGCTAGCAATTCATTCATACCTTCCAGCAGGAATAATAAAGGAATGGCTTCTAGATTGACCGTGATTATTTCTATTTAACTTCAGCGGCAACAGACCTTGCCAGAACAAAGAAAGAAGGAGCTGCTTGGGAGGCTGATAGTGGAGATTGTGGAATTTATGTCTCCAAAGACACCTAAACCTGGTGAGCTTGGTGGGCGAGTATCAGGATCTCTAGCGTGGCGGGTGGCACGAGGAGAAACTGGTTTGCAGGTAATTACCATTAAGCTTTCCTGTAGCTGTAGTACCATGAATTTGGGGGCAAATATATGAAAATGGTCTAAAGGAAAAACAATCCTAGTAGTCCACCGCAACCAATCACAGCTTTCATTTTTCAGCAGCACTATCAGAAATGAACGTGCACTGTGATTGGCTGCTGGAGACTTTACATCTGCAGCATGTATATGTTTGCTGTGGATTTCCACCACAGATTTCACCCTTTGCAATGCATCGGGCGAAGCCCAGAGCAAATTCCCTGCAAAATCCAAGACAAACCCACAGCGGAGATTCTATTTGATCCCAACATCACTGACTTCTTGATGACACAGGTGCCAGGGGACCATCGTTTTGGTAACTGGGAGGGGTCCCAGTAATCAGACTGTGACCGATCATATACTTATCCCTTAACCCCTTTATATCTAGCAGTTCATGTTGATATTGACTTCAGTCTACTTCAGGTCTACCAGTCTGGTTTCTAGGGACACCAAATCTTTTCAACTGGGTTGTCATGCATCACATTCCTAGAAACCAGTCGGTTTCCATTACTTGAGTCTCCAGCATTGCCCCTAGATTGAAGACAGAGAAGGAGCGTGGAGTTTTGACAGTTCTTTTTAATAGCTATCGACCAAATGACCGTCTGGTCAACAGCTATTTCCCCTGACTCCCCCATACACATACATGTCCAGGGAGAAAGCTGCCACCAGACACTTGTGGCCACGGCTTATCTCCTGGGAGAAGAAAAGGATCGGGTAAAATGATGTTGAGGGAGTCGGGAGCTCCCCATACACATTAGACAATAGGCCAAACATGGCGTTCTCGGCTGTCCATACATTAATGTGTATGGGGGCCTTTACTGCTGCACATTGAACAGGAAACAACTAATGTACAGGTTGTAATTCTTCTGTTTTACTTCAGACCAAGACCAAGAGTTTCGTCTTTGTACCCACTGAAAAAGAGAAAGCGGACAAGCGTTTCCATCTTCAGTACAATGTGGTTGATGATTGCTACACAAGGGTCTCAAATAACAATGAGGTGATCAGTGGCTGGGAAAATGGAGTCTGGAGGACAGAGTCTGTATGTAGGAAAGTGGAGAATGACTGGAAAATGGTAAATCAAGAATGTGAACATGTGGTTTAGCTTAAAGTGTATCTGTGATGTGGCTTTTTTTGGCTAATCTGTAGGGACAGAGATAGGGAACATTTTTTGTAATATAGTTTATTTAGAGAAATTGTACATTTATGGTAGAAAAGTTGCCAGAAACGTCCTTTAGCGGCGCTCCCTAATTGACTGTTACTAATACAGTACAGTGCAGTACTGACTGGGAAGATGGGCCGGGCTGGGAGATACATGACAGTGAGTGCTGACTATTGTCAATGTAGGGAGGCGCTGTCCTACAGATATAGGGACAGAGCGGATATTGATGACTTATCTTCAGGATGAGTCATCAATATCAGGAGCCCAGGATACTCCTTTTAAAAGGGTTGTTAAATGATGCCCTGTCCTCAGGATAGGCCGTCACTAGCTGATTGGCGGGGGTCCGACACCCCGCTTCCCTCTCTGATCAGTTGGTGTGTGTAGCTCCATTGATGCGGTAGGAGCTCGCTACTCTAGGTTTGCTCCCATTTAATTTAATGGGAGCAGTGGTGTAGTAGGAAGCTGCCGCCACTACATTGTCAATGGTGGTGTGTAGCTCTAGCGCTGACTTTGTGATGTAGCTACACTGAGACAGCTAATCGGCATGGCCGCTGATCAACTAGTGATGGCCCGCCCTGAGGATAGGACATCATTTAAAAAACCCTGGACAACCCCTTTAAAGGTTATGTTAGTTTCCTCTCTATTGTACTCGTAACTCAATATGTATGTCTTCCAGGTATACTTGGCACGCACAGAAGGTACATCCTCTGCGAATATTGGCTGGAAGTTTGAATGTGCATCAGTGGGACTGAGCATTGAAAGTATAAGTGTCCGGACAGGAAGCCAGACCTTCAACAATGGCAAAATAAACTGGAAGCTGCGATCTCTAGAAACACAAGTAGAAGTTAATTCTGGTAAGACTGAATTCAGATTTATATTAAAAATGATAGACAAAAGGAATAAATGGAAGAAATCCTGGCCGAGTATCAGTGGGCTCAATGCTGTCTTCTGATGAGGACATCACCACTTATTCCACATGAATGAGCATCTAATTAAATCTAAACCAACTCTGTAGACGTTGGCCAAATGACCATTGTACAGTTCCAAACCCACATCCCCAATTTTAGACATTCTGCATGGCATGAACTGGTTTTTGATGGGCGTCAGTTGCTCAGAATGAATACGTTCCAGTCAGGCAGAATATATGTTATGCCAAACTAATAAAAATTTTTGCCTGCCTTTTCTACCCTGACCCCCCCATCTAATTTTGCACCTTTACTAAAAGATTTCTGTACTTGAATGATTTTCATCCGATTACTGAGGTTACATCTAGAGCTGAGGCAATACACGTAAACCTAAAGTAGGGTTTTTGTTTTTGGCGCTATAACAATATCATATGTTACACAATCTACAGTCATGGCCAAAAGTTTTGAGAATGACACAAATATTATATTTTCACATGATCTGCTGCCCTCTGGTTTTTATGTGTGCTTGTCAGATGTTTTTATCACAGACAGAAATATAATTGCAATCATATTATGAGTAACAAAAGCTTATATTGACAGTTAGAATGAGTTAATGCAGCAAGTCAATATTTGCAGTGTTGACCCTTCTTCTTCAGGACCTCTGCAATTCTCCCTGGCATGCTCTCAATCAACTTCTGGACCAAATCCTGACTGATAGCAGTCCATTCTTGCACAATCAATGCTTGCATTTTGTCAGAATTTGTAGGTTTTTGTTTGTCCACCCGTCTCTTGATGATTGACCACAAGTTCTCAATGGGATTAAGAACTGGGGAGTTTCCAGGCCATGGACCCAAAATCTCTGTTTTGTTCCCTGAGCCATTTAGTTATCACCTTTGCTTTATGGCAAGGTGCTCCATCATGCTGGAAAAGGCATTGTTGATCGCCAAACTGCTCTTGGACGGTTGGGAGAAGTTGCTCTCGGAGGACATTCTGGTACCATTCTTTATTCATGGCTGTGTTTTTAGGCAAGACTGTGAGAGAGCCGATTCCCTTGGCTGAGAAGCAACCCCACACATGAATGGTTTCAGGATGCTTTACAGTTGGCATGAGACAAGACTGGTGGCAGCGCTCACCTCGTCTTCTCCGAATAAGCTGTTTTCCAGATGTCCCAAACAATCGAAAAGGGGATTCATCAGAGAAAATGACTTTACCCCAGTCCTCAGCAGTCCACTCCCTGTACCTTTTGCAGAATATCAGTCTGTCCCTGATGTTTTTTCTGGAGAGAAGTGGCTTCTTTGCTGCCCTCCTTGAGACCAGGCCTTGCTCCAAGAGTCTCCGCCTCACAGTGCGTGCAGATGCACTCACACCTGCCTGCTGCCATTCCTGAGCAAGCTCTGCACTGCTGGTAGCCCGATCCCGCAGCTGAAACACTTTTAAGTGACGGTCCTGGCGCTTGCTGGTCTTTCTTGGGCGCCCTGGAGCCTTTTTGGCAACAATGGAACCTCTCTCCTTGAAGTTCTTGATGATGCGATAGATTGTTGACTGAGGTGCAATCTTTCTAGCTGCGATACTCTTCCCTGTTAGGCCATTTTTGTGCAGTGCAATGATGACTGCACGTGTTTCTTTAGAGATAACCATGGTTAACAGAAGAGAAACAATGATGCCAAGCACCAGCCTCCTTTTAAAGTGTCCAGTGGTGTCATTCTTACTTAATCATGACAGATTGATCTCCAGCCCTGTCCTCATCAACACCCACACCTGTGTTAATGGAGCAATCACTGAAACGATGTTAGCTGGTCCTTTTAAGGCAGGGCTGCAATGATGTTGAAATGTGTTTTGGGGGACAAAGTTCATTTTCTAGGCAAATATTGACTTTGCAAGTAATTGCTGTTAAGCTGATCACTCTTTATAACATTCTGGAGTATATGCAAATTGCCATTATAAAAACTGAAGCAGTAGACTTTGTAAAAATTAATATTTGTATCATTCTCAAAACTTTTGGCCATGACTGTACACATATTTGACATTGTAGGATTTTTCAATTCTCGGGACACCCCTTTATCCCCCTACAATGTATTGCATAACACTGACAGCATTATGTGTTATCTAGTACATTCCAGAACTGTAAAGGTTACATAGCATCATAAATTAATATAATGCATTGCGAGTCCGCAGCGTGACACTTGCTCGTCTGAAAGCGGCCTAAATGATCACTCCTTAGCAGGTAAAGAAGCCCTCAAGGTCTCACAGAGAGCTAACATGCCCTCAGCTTGCTATTACATCACTTTCAGGAGATGTGTTAACAGATGCTTTTTACCTGGCAAAAATCTGCCTGTAGCTGCCACTATGGGGAGCTTAGCACTCTACTGTATACAGATTTATTATCTAATATACAAAGCTGAGTGTATGTATGTATGTATGTATGTATGTGTCCGCTAAAGGAATCCGCACCGTCGGAGCTAGAATCACGAAATTTGGCACACAGGTACCTCAGGTGTCCGGGAAGGTTTTAGAACAGGTCTCAGCTCTCCAGGACGTACCGTTCCTGAGATATTCCCAAAAAATGCATTAGCCAATAGAAGCCTGGTCACATGACCCTTATCAGCCAATAGAAGCTCGCAGGCAGTTAGTCTCCCCACACACACTGTTTTATACCAGGTTTCCATAACAACCCAGCCATTTTCCTTCACTGCTGTAGGTCTGCTGTAAAGAGGCAGAGCGCTGTGGATGACACTGTTAAAGGGGTATTCCGGTTACCATAAATATAACTTGTGTTTTAGACTAACTCATCATCAATCATTACCTAATATAATGTAAACTTCACATATTTACCATTCAGTAGTAATGAAAGATGTTTTCTTCTACTGCTACTCACTGTGTTTCCTCATAAATTACCATGGCATCTACCTGTAATTCAGGCCACCCTCAAAAGAAGGACTTAAAAGCCCCAGCCCCAGGTCCCGCTAAGCCATGCCCCCGACTCAGTCAGGCCATGCCCCTCCCACTTCGCAGCCGACTGGGATTGAAAAAATCAACTTCTTTCAACTGCAGGGGTGGGAGGCAGGATGACTTTCTCCCTGCAACTCATGCTCAGACTGCTCAGTGATGCTGTCTGAGAGTGAGCTGTTCAAAAGGACATCCCTGTGTCCATCCAGGCCCTGTGCATGACGGAGGACAGGGAGTCTGAAAGCCAGACTGTCCAGCCTAAAACCGGACCTCTGTCCACCCTAGGGGCAGGCTGATGTTAGGGTGGCCAGATGTCCAGTTTTAGGCTGGACAGTGTGGTTTTCTTTCTCCCTGTCCTCCGTCCAGCACAGTGCCTGGACGGACGCAGGGATGTCCACCCTTTCAGTAGCTCACGCTCAGACAGCTTCTCCTCTGTGTCTTCACTGAGCCAGGGGGTGTGGTCTCATGTTTAGGGGTGTGGCTTCATGGGGGCCGGGAGCGTGGCTTCACGTTTGGGGGCATGGCCTGTGAGGTCCGGCTTTCTGGGGTGAACACAGTGGCCACCCTAGCTGCTGTGGAGATCACAGTTAAAGGGGAGAGCGCTGTGGATGTTACTGTTAAGGGGCAGGCTGCTGTAGAGGTCACTCTTGATATCTTTTAACGACACACACACACAAACATTAAATGAAACAGAAGCCGGGTCCGTCTGCTAGTTGAGTATAAGTCTGTATGCAGTATGCTCCCCCACCCTTTCTATACTTCTCAGATCTAAGATCCTATTCTAGAGATTTTCTGGGAGAGCTTAGGGAATACTGTAGACATGAGGCATGCCCTGCCCACTTAGCTCTAAATATTTTGTAATTATTTTTTTTTTTTCAGTTTAGCCGAGTAGATTTTTTTTTATTGCTTCGTAACCTCCAGTAATCGATACAAACATGTTTTATTCTTGCAGATAAGAACCTCTACTCTTATACAGAGTTCAGAAATGCATCAGAAGTTGTATTGGAAGCTGATCTATGTGGCGGGGAAGGAAATACCGCCTGGCAGCATACACAGTTGTTTCGAGAGAGCCTTAGCGCCACTGAACACTCTTTGGAAATGATTATAACTCTTAAAGAACTTTAGGAATCTTCTTTTATCTTTTTTTTTTTTTTACATTTTAAGTATGATTTGTTTCATATGAAAAGATGTTTTTGGGATCCTGACGTGATTGATCTGACCTCTTTTACATCTTCCCTGGCTCTTGATGGCGCTAGGCTACTTCTGGATCTGGGTTTCCTGTATATGAAAATCTAAAGGGGTATTCTGGTTATGTGAAGTTATTACCTATGAACAGGCTAGGGGATTTCTATTAGATGGGAGGAGGTCCTACCACTGGGACCCCCACTGATCACACAAACGGGGACTGCGTACCCTGTGGAGCCCCTCAGAATGAACGGACGGCCAGTTGGGCATGCATGTGACTGCGCCATTTATTTCTATGGCAGTTCCGCTATCTCTGAAACTTGGGGCATGGGGTCCCTTTAATGTGTTTTCAATATACGATTGAACAGCATGATGTTTTTTTTTTTTAATAATTTCGGAAGCCGTATCTTTTACTTTTTACCTGCATTTTTTTTTTTTTTTTTTTTTACTGGAGATTTTATTCCCTTATGAACACAGGGCTTTCTTAGCAGTTTTGCTGCTGAACTTGTTGGGACACGCTGAATCTTTAATTTTTTATTTTATTTTGTGGGGGGGGGGGGGGGGGGCTGTAGAGGATTTGTCAGCTTTTATTCCCTGTGAAATAACAATGCTTGAGTTCCTTTTCATGTGACTCCCCTTTGTTATTCCTCCTGGAAACAGGAATAAATTGACAACAGGTTGTTACTAAAGATGAGCGAACGTGCTCGTAACGAGCACTGTACTGCTCGGCTCCCCTGCGCTCGCATGGGCGCAGGCAGCCGCTTCCGTCCTCCTCACCCGACGGAAGCGGCTTCCTGCGCCCAGGGGAGCCGAGCGGTACAGTGCTCGTTACAAGCATGTTCGCTCATCTCTAGTTGTTACCATTCCCTTTGTCAGGCCGGTGTGACCCACACAGCCTGTCAGAGTATTGGAAGTTGTGAATTTATTCTATATTACTAGGCGGAATAACAGAGGGACAACATCATGTAAACGGGTAAGATACTTCAGAATTGCTGTCATATACGGAATGCAAAATTTTGTTAGAAAAAAAAACTCATCAGAAGAGGCCCTCTTTAAAGAGAACCATTGAACATGGTGTCTGAGCTGTGGGCAGCATGTTCTAGAGCAGGAGAAGCTGAGCAGATTAATATGTAGTTTTATGGGAAAATATTCAGTATAACTTATTTATTCATTTACATTCCTGCTCATTCTGGGCTGTGAAGTCCAGGAGGCGGTCCTATCAGTGATTGACAGCTATCTGTGTATACACAGTCAGAGAGAGCTGTCAATCACTGATAGGACCGCCTCCTTGACTTCTAGGCACAGAATGAGCAGGAATATAAATGTATCAGATTTACTGAATATTTTCCCATAAAACTATACATTCATCTACTCAGCTCCTTCTGCTCTATAACATGCTGCCTGTAGATTAGTTCACATTTTCATGGTGACAGGTCCCTTTAAAAACCCCACGATACGACCTATTTGTGGTGGCACTTGCAGTTCTTACATGTGGGGCTGCATGTACATCAGGACTGAGGGCGGGGGAAGGGAACAAGAAGCTACAGAGCATGTTAGGCCACCAACGGATGCAGGAGAAGGTGGGGCCAAAGCATAAATAGTGGGGTGGAGGCAGCTCTAGGGATGTTCTTCTAGAACTTTTTCCTAAAAAAAAAAAAAAAACTTTTTCAGATGTGGTAATGGTGCTGCTTACTGCCAGTATGCATGAACATACCCAAAGGCTGGGGGGAGGGGTGGAAAATTCAGCTGAAAAATAGTTTTTGCTGCGTTTACGAAAACAAAATGCACATAATGAGCGCATGGAAATCTGCAGCTAATCAGTCACATGTAACGCCGGCCTAATGGGAACATTTTTACTTTCTGCACTTCCCATGTACGGTGCAATACGTACCTGTCAGAGCCCCATACTACCACATGAGGGCGTCACCTGCTGCTCTGGACAGTTACTTTCCAGCATGCTTTCTCTGGCCTTGGCTAGCTGGGTTTGCTGTAACGTGTAGTCCATTAGTAACCTAACAACCATATTTGATGTTTCTTTCTTTTAATTGTATTTATGTGAGGCGGCAATGACGAAAGCCTGTGCAGTACTGCAGCCTTTTCAATGTCACCGAGGGGTCCAGAAGTGTCACAGATACTGAATTCATAAATTGTCATGTTTCATTTATTTAAATAAATCCCTTTTATTTCTATGGGTTTTGCCAAAAGTTTTTCATTGCGTTCCTGTTTATAGCGAAAATTGCGTAATACCGTGCTAGCAGGAAAAAAACGATGTGATGTTGAATACTTCTGTGTGACACCTTTGTTGGCTATCCAGCAAACATCATATTGCAAGCTTTAAAGGGTTTCTGTCACCAGTTTTGGGCATATAAAACAGGATGACACTTGCAATGTGCAAATGTCACCTGATGCCCAAGCTGGTGATCATTTTTTTACTGGTGTCCCCGTTTTTGTAATAAATCAACTTTTGTCATATGCAAATTAATCTTACTAGGTGCAAGGGGCGGTAACCCTGCACCTAGTAGCGCCGTTTCCCTACCTTTATTCACGCCCCCTTTCTTGTGATGGACAGGGCCAGGCAGCTCGCTTTATCTTCCTCACTGCGCCTGTGCCGATGACGTCACAGTACACCCGGAAGAGAAGGCGGCGCAGGCACAGTGAGGAAGCCAGGAGCCCGGCAGCCATCGGCACTCACTGCGCCTAATGAAGTCCGAACGGTGAGGCGCGGGATTTCCAGCACGGACAGGGCCAGGAGCAGATAGAGCGAGCTGCCTGGCCCTGTCCATCACAAGAAAGGGGGCGTGAATAAAGGTAGGGAAACGGCGCTACTAGGTGCAGGGTTACCGCCCCTTGCACCTAGTAAGATTAATTTGCATATGACAAAAGTTGATTTATTACAAAAACGGGGGCACCAGTAAAAAAATGATTACCAGCTTGGGCATCAGGTGACATTTGCACATTGCAAGTGTCATCCTGTTTTATATGCCCAAAACTGGTGACAGAAACCCTTTAAGAGGCTCCTCCATTAGGCAAAAATTACAAAAAAATAAAATAAATAATTTTGCCCTGGTAAGGGTGATTTTCCACACAGTGGGGGTCATTTTCTATAGAGCAGCCCTTTAGAGTTGAATGAAGCAGCAGTGCACATGGGTGTCTGCCGCTCCATTCAAACAGGGGAACATGGGCCCCTATTCTAGTGATTGATGGGGGCCCCTGCCGCTCACACACTTTTTCCCTATTCTGCAAGATTGTAGCCTGTTACTGTCATCTCTGCCCCTGTGCAGACTCCAGTGACCCCAGGGTGCGGTACAGGAACTCTTCTTCATGTTATCACCCCCTTTATAAATCACAGCAGATATGTGCCCTGTGTTACCTTTAGGCTACCTGCACACATTGTACATTATACTGACAAACCGCAGCGTAATTTTTTTTTTTTTTGTTATGTGCGGAAATCAACCTGATGTGTAGATTTTAAAATCCGCAGCATGTAAATTCTTTATGCGGAATTCATCCTTTTCAATGCACGTGTGAGATCTGCGGTAAACCCGCATCACAAAGGTAACACAGGCAGATTTCTGCAAGACAGCCCATAACTGTGTGCAGGTAGCCTGAGGACCCATGCACACGGCTCTAGTCCTTCTTGTGGTCGGCAAATCTGCAAAATAGGAATACCGGACGTGTGCGTTCTGCATTTTGCATCTATAGAACAGTCTTATCCTTGTCCGTAAAACAGCCAAGTATAGAACGTTTTATTTTTTGGCAGGTGCCACGGAACAGTACATACGGATGTGGACCGCGCAGTGTGATGTCACCATAGTTTATGGCCCCATTGAAGGGGTCCGCATCCTACCCACAAAAAATGCGGATTGGATGTGGAAAAAAAACAGTCATGTGCAGGAGCGATAAAGAATGAGCCGGCTCCGTTCAGAGTAACTGACGGTTTTGCACATAAGTTGAATCAGTTTTGCCGGTGATTCCATTCAGTGTTTCCGTTTTTTTCTGTGCAGATGCAATCAGTTTTTGATGCATTTTTCACACGCTTGAAGAATAGCAATCTACATCTCCTATCCATCAGTGATAGACGCATTTCATCCGGACACCTTCCATTTTTCACACAAGTCTCATTCATTTCTATGGGGCCAGAGATGCGGGAAAAAACGCAGAATGTAAAACAAGCTGCCATTTTTCCTGAACGCACAGACCCAATGAAGTGAATGGGTCAGGTTTCAGTCTGTTCACAACACGCATGATATCCAGGAGAAAAAAAACTCTCGTGAAAGAGGCCGTGGGCGAAAAGAGCGGTTCAACTTCCCGGAGTTGGCTCACACCTCGGTTTAGCTCTCTGCCGGGCTTACCATTGGGGTAGGTTTGAAAAAACGAAAACAGTTCACAGACGTATATCACAATGGAGCCCAGTCTAAAAGATCAAATGCTGGATTCCATTTGCTCTGCTTTCCTTCAGTTTCCGTCCTCTTTACCGGACAGAGTAGTATCTCAGAAATGGGGATGGGCTGGAGTACCAGACCATGGAGAAGCCTGGTGAAATTCCTGGGAATGGATCCTATTTTTTGTACAGCTACCCGAGCCCCGCTGCCTTCTCCATAACCCTCAGCAGAAATGGTGCGAGCATTCTGCACTGGGGTATAGGAAGAATACGGGAAAGCAGGTACTGGTGGACTCCCAGTCACCCAGCAAGGATTAGAGAGCAGGCAATGGTAGCATGACCAAAAATTCTGCCTCACCCACGAACGTAAGGGCTCCGTGCCCATGCTGCAGACCACAAACAGCGGTCCCACATGCACATACACCGGCCATGTGCACTCCATGCTTCCGATGTGGCCCCAATGACTTGAATGGGTCCACGATACACAACATACGAGGAGAGCTCTTATCTTTTGCAGTGCTGAGACACAGACCCAAAAGCGCTTCTGAGTGTTTCCATAGACTTCCGATCGGCGTCTCCTCTCTTCAACCATACCTTGCAGATCGCGGTCCCATTAAAGTCGATAGGGCCGCAGCCAGTGTCTGTATACTGCATGTGTACACTTAGCCTAGTGAGGCCCATCTCAGGTCTGTCAATTTAGGCTACTTTCACACGACCGTATCTGCTTTGCGGCCCACAAACCGCAGACCTCATACACACAAACGTATTTCCTTCCCGTGTCCGAGACGTAAAAGTGGCTTAGTTGCCAATAGCAACCAATCAGATTCCTCCTTTCATTTTTCAGAAAGCCTTTGGAAAATGAAAGGAGGAATCTGGTTGCTATGGGCAACTAAGCCAGTACTTTACACCAGTTTGATAAGTCTCCAGGATGGAGCTCTTAGCTCTACCTCCGCACCAGTCTTAATACCTAGGCTCTAAATGAACACTGCAGCTGCCTAAAATGGCTGCTTTCAGGGAACAATAGAGGCGTCTGCTTCCAGCGGCTCCGTCCTCCAGCTCAGCCTCCATGCCCGACTCCCCGGCCGCACTTCACACACACACTATTATCTAACCCTTTCATGCCTTGCCGTTGCCCCGCTGTGACGTCACGCCGCTCCTACTCCTCCCCGTCGCTGGGTCCGGCCCTTTCCAATATGACGTTATGGCTTTGGCGCGCCGCTATTGGTTGCCCCATGTTCCCGGGCCCCCGTGTGTAACTGCGGAGAGCGGAAGCGGCGCTCTGTATTGTCTGCGGGAGGAAGAGGAGGGGGAACCGGGGTCAGCTCTGCAGAACGAAGCTGGGCTCTCCGTTCTGCACAGACGGTGCCTGCGTCATTCATGCCTCCGCTCCGCAGGACGCGTCCTCGGCAGCCGGGTTGCAGCGGTGGGCTGTAGCACGCAGGCACCGTATTCTACACGACTTTGTTATACGGAGAGCCTGCCTCGTTCCCACACACACTCCGGCAGAGGGAAGGCCGCACCGCCCGTGTGAGAGTAGGCGGCTGAGGGAAGAGAAAGGCCCGGGGTGCCGGGCGCCAGCATCTCCACAGAGAGTGGGGGAGGAGCGCCGCCTCACAATAGCCGCTTCTCTCATTTATTAAGACTCGTCTACTGCAGTTCTCTGGGAGGAGGAAGATGTCTAAATCCAGCGGAGGAGGAGCCGGAGGAGGGACCGGGGGACTCACCTGGGTGGTAAGTCATGGAGGGCCTTTATGTGTGGAGGAATGGAGTGCTTGTTACTAAGGGGTCGTGGCTGTGGCGCCACCTGCTGGCAGGAGGGGGCAGAACCAGTGCTGAGGGTCTTCTTGGAACAATGGGGTAGCAGCTCAGGCAGGGCCTGGGGGTATTTCTCTGGTGTCAGGTCTGTGATGTTCCATGAATGTCCTCACAGCTGAGCCTGCCCAATCTAAGAAAGGGGGCGCTCCTGGCAGGTCAGGCATGTGAAGTCAGGTCCCATTAAAGTCTATGGGAGAGAGAACAGTTGAGCAGGGCCCCCGGTGCTGATGGCGTGCTCGCCCAACCCCCCCCCCCAGTGCTGATGGCGTATCCTAAGGAATGGTCATCAGCATTTAAGACCTCTTGGACGCGAACCATATCCATTTTGCAGTCCGCATATACCCTGCTCCGCACATCCCTATGTTACAGGGGTTGTCCGCTTTTGTTATATTGATGTCCTATCCTTCGGATCCCAGTTTTTAAATTGTTTTCAAGTTGTATAATCAATGTCCGAAGTTATTTGTGCGACTTCAGAGATAATGAATTTCACCTCACCGGAGCCCATACGTTTTAATGTTGTACGGAGACGACTCTTCATACAGCAAGTTTTGACCAAAGCAACTTCTAAATATAAGAAAAGTGGCCGATCAAGAATAGGACATATTCTATGGTTTTTATGGGACGTACGACTGCGGACACGGTGTGCTGTCCGTATTTTTTGCAGGCCCATTGAAAGGAATGGGTCCGTATCAGATTCACAAAAATTGCGGATTGGATGCGGACAAAAAAATACAGTTGTGTGCATGATACCTACCTCTGGCAGTCCAGTGGAGTTGAATGAATCGTCAGTGCACATGAGTGTCTCGTTCTGGTGATTGGCGGGTGCTCCAGTAATCGGACGCCCTCCGATCAGACACCTATCCCCTACCTGTGGCTAGGGAATAAGTTGTTTAACTTGGCCATGCGCTTTGGACGGTTGCTGCCCGCTGTTCCCTCTGCCCCTCCCCCCACCATAAACATGCGTTTTCACTGGGGAGAGGGGAGGACACCAGGCGGCATACTTCTCCTTAGGCTTCATTCACACAACCATATTTTGTCTCCATGTTCGTTTTTTTTTTGTCCGTATGCGGAACCATTCATTTCAATGGGTCCGCAAAAAAAAAAAAAGGAAGGTATTCCGTGTGCATTCCGTTTCTGTATTTGCGTTCCGCATAAAAAAGATAGAACATGTCCTATTCTTGTCCGTTTTGCTGACAGGGATAGGCATTGTTACAATGGAACGTCATCCATTTTTTTTTTTTGCGGACCGTAAAACGCATACAGACGTGTGAATGAAGCCTTAGAACACAGAATACAAGATGTCAATTATCAAGACTGACGTTTGTAAGGCCGCATTCACACGACCGTATGTATTCCGTGATCCGTATAAAAACGGAACGGAAGACATACGGAAAGTCTTCCGTAGTGTTCCGCAACTTTGCAGACCCATTGACTGTAATGGGGCTACGGACGTGATTTTGCGGCCAAGTATAGGACATGTTTCATTTTTTTTGCGGGAGAACTTCCGTAATATACGGATGCGGAATGCACATGGTGTGCATTCCACATTTTTTTCCTACTAAGGAAAAATGAATGGGTCCGCAAAAATGCGGATAAGATGCGGAAATGTTCATACGGTCGTGTGAATGGGGCCTTAGTCGGACGCAATATCCTCTGTGCTGTTGGAGGGTGCGTTTAATTTATGATGAGGCACATCTAGGGTTGCAGCGGTAACCGGTTCCACGATATACCACGGTATTGGAATGCACGGTTATCAAACCGTGGGCATTTGCTTATTACTGGTAAAAGGTGACCCTGCTGGGAAACTCATCCGCGCATGCGCAATTCCGCTCCGTTTCAGCTAATTAAGCACACAGCGGTCAAAATGGCAGAGCGTGCAGATTTAACAAGTCTCTGTCCTCCTAAAAAAAAGACTAAACTAAAGTCAGCAGTGTGGGACTACTTTGGATACCCACCAAATGCACGTGAGGATGGAAATCCAATTTGTAAGCAATGTGGTCGTAAAGTGGCAGCTAAAGGAGGGAATACCTCAAACCTGTTCTCCCATCTCCGAGAACACCACCCCACTGTGCAGCTTAAAGTAGGTGGCCTTTATCATTTTAACCCCTTGGCGACATGATAGGAGTGGAGTGGACGTACCGGTACATCCTCGGCGCGAGGTAGTTCGCGCTACAGGGCGTACCGGTACGTCCTGCATGTAAACGTCCGCTCCGCAGTGCAGCGGGGTTTACATGCTGCGCTGGCGGCTGTTAAACACAGCCAGCCATCCACAGTAAAGGCCTCGGGGGGGAGCCGTGCTCCCCCCATAATGGCGATCGCTGTGATTGGCTAGTCTGTTCAGACTAGCCAATCACAGGATACGGGGGCTGGCTGTAAGGATCTGATCCCCCGCAGTCCGAGACTGCGGGGGATCAGATCCTGTAAAGGTAATCCAAAAGTGCCCCGGCCCGGGTGCCCCCGATCCCCCCCCCCCCCCCTCTCCTTCCCCAAACTGTATTTTCGTTTAACCCCCCCCCACACACACACACACACACACACACACACACACAATTTCCAGGATGGCCAAGCGGTTGAAGCAGAGAGTCAGCGATGTCGGCCGTTTAACTCTTCCATGCCACGGTCCATAAGGACCACGGCATAGAAGGGTTAACAGGGAGGGCGCTCCCTCCCTCTCCCATCGGGCGCTGCAGCAGCGCTCCGATGGTGGGGCCAGTGAGAGGTAGAGAGCTCCTTCCCTCCCATCGGGACGCTGCTCTGCTGTGGCAGCGTCCCGATGGTTACCATGGCAACCGGACGCTTTCGTCCAGCTTGCCATGGTAGAGGTAAGCCTGTTCAAGCTCCTGCTAAAGGCAGGAGCTTGATCAGTCTTACAATCAGAAAATACACTGCAGTACAGTAGTAATAGTTAATTGAACAAAAAAAACTTTGCTTGTATTCTTCTTTAAGGATTAGTGTATCTTTTAATAATATATGTAACAAACTGTAATACCATGATAACCGTAATACCGCGGTATTTACTGAGACGGTTATCATACCGTGAAAATTTCATACCGTTGCAACCCTAGGCACATCCTAAAGCCTCATGCACACCACTCGGCCTGCAAACTGCTGATCCGCAAAACAGGAATACTGGCCGCGTGCGTCCTGCATATCCCGCACTATGGTTGTATAGCGGGTCCTTGTCTGCAATACGTAGAAATAGGACATGTTCTAGCTGTATTGTGGAGCCGCGGTACGGACATACAAATGTAGACGGTGTGTTGTCCGTGTCCGATCCACAAAAAACGTGGAGCAGATGTGGACACCAATACGCTTGTGTGCATGAGACCTAAGGCAGTCCGTGCGCCTAGTTTGAAATCTACTCGTCATGAATTATTCTTGTGTAAATGATAAGTAAGCCAGGGCCGACGTTTTTGGAGAGAGGTGAGGACTGTGTGGAAATGCCACTCATGTCTAATTTTAGGCGCATTGACGTAAAAAAAAAAAAAAGGGTTTGTGACTCCTCTGCAATTTTTCATAGTAGATGACCCCCATTGGCTCCTAGACGCATCCATTGCAGCATGGCACCTTTTTAAATTGTAATACAGGATTATTAAGTTTGATGTCTCGCAGGGTCCCAGAGACTTTACGGGAGCTGTAGTACATAGCGTCCACGTGATGAGCGGTGACGTTTTCCTCTGTAGGCAATAGTGGCCGCACTGTGTAGCCGTGGACTAGAGCGTTGAGGCTTTATCTATCCGGGCGCTGCCGCTGATCAGCTCTTATCAGCCTCCTCTGAAAGCCAGACTTCAGCTGTGCTCTTAGTTATGAGCCTTACATGTTAGAGGAAAGTCGACCGAACCTGGCGATCCCTTGTTTGGGATTGTCCGGATCCCTCCGCCATTCCCGATCCCTCAGGAGGTAAGCGGATTACCCTCCCTCAAATGTAACTGCTTAGTAGACTTGTGTATAGGGGAGTCAGGAGGAGCCACTGTCAGGCTGAGGCTTTATGAATACATTCTGTCGGCAGGATCAGCCCTGTTAAACCAGGCATAGTGCCAGGGAGGGTTGATCCTGCTGAGTAAGATGACACCATTCTTATGTCTCTCTGATTTGCCAATACTAATTTTTATCTTTATGCATATGAGTTATTAGTGCACTGAGGGGCGGGCCGAGCACCCTGGAATACCAGATCTTCAACGCCCTGCACCGTTCCCATTGACTGACGGGACCTGCGCTGTCAGGATGGGCGCATGCACAGGGCATCTACATCAGCTGCCTAAGCAGCGCCAATCCTGTGAGCGATGGTGTAAGATTACAGAGCGGGAAGGAGCAGGGTGGTGAAAATTGGTGCTCCGGTAAGATCATTAGCATAAAACAAAAACCATTAATGCCCAGTAACGACACAGGGAGGTGTAAGGAAAGTGTCATTTTACTCAGCAGAATCAACCCTACTTATAGGACTGATTCTGCTGACAGATGCTCTTTACGATACAGTTGTGTGGTGTGTCCTTTGTGCTGTTGAGAGTGGATGTGGTCAGAGGTGCAGAACCACAGGAGGAAAAGGCTTTTAAAGTTGTGGCCAAATCACATGGCCGTTACCTGTGTAAGACTGTGTTCACATCATGTGTTTGTCCCACATTTAACGTATACGTGAAGAAAACCATACAGCGGCATCCATCCCCATCTGATTACATTGTAAAAAAACCGTATCAGTTATAAGATACCTTTCTGCAGGATGGAATAGCGGTTTTTCCCCCAGCACCTCCTGTCTGTTTCAGTAACTACCGCACTTGTATTCCCAAGATGTAGAAATTCTGCAGCATCTATTAGAACTGTACATTGTGTTATTCTTCTGTTATTCCTCCTAGAAATGTATGAATAAATTGTCAGCAGTCAAAGGATTGTATCCCTGCCCAGTCTAATATTGTCCTAACTGATTGGCCAGCGCCAAAATGTTTGGACATGCCCCTGCTAGAAGCGCCCAGTCATCAATTTATTTGTAAACGTTTAGGAGGAATAATAGAGGGACAACGCGGTACAGAGTTATAAGAAAAGATGCCCCAGAATTAGGGCTGGGCGATTAATCAAATTAATTCGCCCATTGCAAGCCTCACGATTTTATTTTTTAGGAAAATCGTAAATTCGATTTTCCTAAAATGGCGCCCGACATATAAAATAAAAAAAATCTCTCACCTGTCCTGCGCCGCGGCTCCGCTCCCGTGTCCGGCACTCTTCTTCTTTTCCGGGGCTGCACTGCACTGTCCTGACCGCGTACAGCGTCAGGACGTAGTGCGCGCACTCTGACCTGACGCTGCACGCAGTCAGGTGACAGTGCAGCGCCGGGAGAAGAAGGGGTCTGATGGGGCACAATGGGCTGATGTGGGGTCTGATGGGGCACAGTGGGCTGATGTGGGGTCTGATGGGGGCACAGTGGGCTGATGTGGGGTCTGATGGGGGCACAGTGGGCTGATGTGGGGTCTGATGGGGGCACAGTGGGCTGATGTGGGGTCTGATGGGGCACAATGGGCTGATGTGAGGTCTGATGGGGCACAGTGGGCTGATCTGAGGTCTGATGGGGCACAGTGGGCTGATGTGAGGTCTGATGGGGCACAGTGGGCTGATGTGAGGTCTGATGGGGCACAGTGGGCTGATGTGGGGTCTGATGGGGCACAATGGGCTGATGTGAGGTCTGATGGGGCACAGTGGGCTGATGTGAGGTCTGATGGGGCACAGTGGGCTGATGTGAGGTCTGATGGGGCACAGTGGGCTGATGTGAGGTCTGATGGGGTACAGTGGGCTGATCTGAGGTCTGATGGGGCACAGTGGGCTGATCTGAGGTCTGATGGGGGCACAGTGGGCTGATCTGAGGTCTGATGGGGGCACAGTGGGCTGATCTGAGGTCTGATGGGGGCACAGTGGGCTGATCTGAGGTCTGATGGGTTCACCGTGGGCTGATCTGAGGTCTGATGGGTTCACCGTGGGCTGATCTGAGGTCTGATGGGTTCACCGTGGGCTGATCTGAGGTCTGATGGGTTCACCGTGGGCTGATCTGAGGTCTGATGGGTTCACCGTGGGCTGATCTGAGGTCTGATGGGTTCACCGTGGGCTGATCTGAGGTCTGATGGGTTCACCGTGGGCTGATCTGAGGTCTGATGGGTTCACCGTGGGCTGATCTGAGGTCTGATGGGTTCACCGTGGGCTGATCTGAGGTCTGATGGGTTCACCGTGGGCTGATCTGAGGTCTGATGGGTTCACCGTGGGCTGATCTGAGGTCTGATGGGTTCACCGTGGGCTGATCTGAGGTCTGATGGGTTCACCGTGGGCTGATCTGAGGTCTGATGGGTTCACCGTGGGCTGATCTGAGGTCTGATGGGTTCACCGTGGGCTGATCTGAGGTCTGATGGGTTCACCGTGGGCTGATCTGAGGTCTGATGGGGGCACCGTGGGCTGATCTGAGGTCTGATGGGGGCACCGTGGGCTGATCTGAGGTCTGATGGGGGCACCGTGGGCTGATGGGGCACAGTGGGCTGATCTGAGGTCTGATGGGGGCACAGTGGGCTGATCTGAGGTCTGATGGGGGCACAGTGGGCTGATCTGAGGTCTGATGGGGGCACAGTAGGCTTTTTTAATTTATTTTTTATATTTTTACTAACATAAGAAAATCGAGATTTAAATTGTGAATCGTCCAAAATTTTTAAAAAAAAAATTTTTTTTTTGGCCATATCACCCAGCTCTAATCAGAATTATTTTGTGGGGAATGCAAGTATGGTACGGACTTCTGGTACTGCTATGATCTTCCAACTGGGTAATAGAATTTGATGCTGAATTACTTTAATTTACCCTTTAAGTACCGGGCCTATTTGCTGGCATAGGCTGAAGCTTTGACAAAGGATACTGCTGAAACGCGTAGCCTTTTCTGCTGCGTATTCTCATTCTGTCCATGGGCTTTATTGCATTGAAGATAAAGTGGAATATGGGACTACAGCCGGGATCCCCACCCATCATGAGAACAGGTACCACGTAACTCTCAGAGCCCCCCATGGGAACTACCGCCTCTTTCATCTCTATAGGAGTTCCAGGAATAGCTGTACTCCGCTGACTCCACAACTCCCATAGATGTGCCGTTCACTTTAGGAGGCTCTGAGGGATAAGGGACCCATTCTCATAATTGGTGGGGGTTCCAGTGGTAGGATATAGTTATCTCCTATGTTTTGGATAGGAGATAACATTTAACATCTGGGATACCACTTTAATATTGATGACCTATCTTCAGGACAGGTCATCAGTATCATATCAGTGGGGGGTCCGACTTTTGGCACACCACCAATCAGCTATTTGAAGGGGTAATGTGCGAATTTGAAGGGGGCCTGTGCGAGTGCTGCCTACTCCTTAAAATAACCTGCATGTCGTCTCCTTTGTAGAGGTGGTGCATTGTATTTACTACTGCTCGTCCCATTCATGTGAATGGGAGAGGAATCTATAATCACACTGCACCGCCGTGCGGGTAAGCGCTGAGCACAGCTAACGTGTGGCTTTTGTTCCACGGGTCTGTACAATCACAGAAAAGTAATAACAGTATGGCTGCACAACATTTCACAAGCAAACAATAGAACTAAGGAATGGGGATCATTCTAAATTAAAGTGGTATAATACCTACTAGAAATGAAAATTAAAAAAAACAGAAGCTCTTTGCGCACATTTTTGATCAAACGTGTGTCGGGCCCGTCTACCAGGCGTCAAGGTGGCTTCCGCAGATGTGATAGTGTTAGGAACCCATCTACGGAAGCCAGCTTGACGCCTGGTAGGTGGGCCTGACACACGTTTGATTAAAAATGTGCGCAAAGTGGTATTATACCACTTTAATTTAGAATGATTCCCATTCCTTAGTTCTATTGTTTGCTTGTGAAATGTTGTGCAGCCATACTGTTATTATTTTTCTGTATGCTTGCTTTATGGATATGCACCTGTGAACATGTATTGCTAGTCTAAATTTTCTTGTAGTCTGTACAATCTCAGTGATACCAAGTATGCTAGTTTTTTTGATAGATATAGATATATATTACTACTTTTGCACAATAATGGCACTTCTCATGCATAGAAAATACTTTCTCGTCCAAGAGCAAACATGTTCTCTTTTCCTTTGATGCGGCCTGTTGTGTATTTTTTTCAGCCAGAGATGGAGCTTTCGGTGATACCATTGAGTACATGGGACTTATTGATTCATATTTTTTTTTTTTTTTTTTTTTTAGAAGGGAGAGGGGGGAAAAAACAATTACACTGATTTTTGTGTGGATTTTGCCGTGTGGGGTTTCTTTAACCACTTTTACCAAATAAAATAACTTTTTAACTGTCTAATTTTTTTAATGTTAACATTTATTTAAAGGGGTTTGTCCAAGATATTTCTTTTGATGTTCAGGATAGGTCATCAATATCAGATTGGTGGGGGTCTGACACCGGCACCCCCGCAGATCAGCTGCCTGCGCCACCTTCTCTTCATTGTTTACCTGTGGGTGTAATTACAAGGTGTCCCAGTAAGTGCTATATACACTTCAGGAGAGAAGACCCATGCAGTTAGAATATAATTCTGTCGTCTCCTCGGGGTCCCCGACTGTCTGACAGCTGGGGACCGACCTGCTCCTGCTACATTACATGAGCAATAATGCTTCAGACTCTGTATCTGTGCCGACCGCCATCAAAAGACAGCGGGCGATCGTTGAGGTGATAATTGTAACCACTGATGTTCTGTCCCAAAGGAAAACTCTTTGGGGATTTGCTTGGCAACTTGCGCCATTGTCACATGTGCTTGTTCAGTCCAGGAAATACACTCTGTGTGACGGTGGCATTTCCCAGTCCAACTCGCTGCATCATAGGGATTCTTATGAAGCTCCGACCCTAGGAGTACAGGTCAGTAGACTCATGGTTGGGCAGGTACTCATAGCCCCATAAATCTCCACGAGGCTGTGAGTTCAGCTCCGAGGAGCAGTGATGGCTCCAGGAAGACCGCCATGACACAGAGCTTATTTCCCGGTCTGAGCACACCGGAGGACATGCTTTATTCTGTAAGCAGGTTGGTGACTAGGCTTATTATTATAATTTGTATGTGGTTTTGTCACCACTTTTTCAAACATTACAGACATAGTGTATCAACCGTGCCGTATGCTATTTTCATATAAGTGAGGTTAAATAAACCAGCCAGGGGTGTCTGCGGACATTGTTAAATAGATGTCACCCTATATTGTCATAAGCTATTCATCAGGGCAAGCCTTTTCCTTATAACCCTATAGGGTATATGGATATGGCGGTAGCTCCTGCTTGTGAATACTGCTGTGTAGAGTGCCTTCAGCTCTGGAGGACTTGGCCTGACCACGGTCGTCTTCTGCAGCATCTTCTGCTGCCAGACCTTTGACAATCGCCTAATCTTTAAACCTTTCAGAAAGGGTCCATCCAAATTATTTCTCTCTTGAGGTAGCACCAAGGCTCCTCATTGTGTGAGCCTGGTGGTCACCTACCATGCTGGATAGTTCATGAAGAAATATCTGCAGTGAATGGAAACCTCCTCTGTTCACCTACAGCCAACATTACACCTTTCCTAGGGTTTGCTGAGATGTGCCTTGCCTCCTCTATGGCTAGTCTACAGTTATGAACTGATGTCTCACAGGATATATATATATATACCAACAGCTGTCAAATGGCTAAGTGAAAAGCCAAACGTGAGCACTCTCCAACTAACATACCAAGATTCTTTGTTTCGTTTAATACGTATCATGTATCTGCGTCTTCAGAAAATGTGCTGACCCCCATTTCTACAGACACTAGTTAATTCCGTGTCCGCACCTGTTCTACAATTTTGCGGAACGCGTGCGGACCCGTTAATTTCAATAGGGCAGCAAGACATGCGGCCCCGCAAAAAAAGATAAAACATGTCCACGATTGCGGACAAGAATATCCTATGATAGGGCCGGCCATATGCGCTCTGCAAATTGCGGAACATACACAGGCCTGCATCAGTGTTTTACGGATCTGCAAAACACTACAGTCGTCTGGATGAGCCCTAAGCATGGATCCCAGAGGTCCCGGTCAGAGATGAGGCATGCCCTACTTATATGCCATGGCATTTAAAAAATCTCTTCAAAAAGGACCCTAGTTTTGTGTTCACATCTTTAAAAACATTTCAGTATTTAAAGTTAAGCGAGATTTACCTGATAGCTGAAAAACCATACGTTTCTCTACCTTGGATTGTTCCCCTGTGTGCACTGTCCTGGAGTGCACTAGAGAAGACACTGTACAGTGTTCATGGAGTCAGATGACAGCGCGCATGGCATATGTCTGATCAATCCAAAAGATACTGCCGAGAAAAGGAAACCGCCTGATATGAGTAATCGGACCCAGTGGACGCCCTGTTAACGCCGCACCTACCAGAAATGCATTTGTTTTGTAGCTTTTGATTAATCGGTGGTAAACCTAAGGCAGCGGACCAGATCATATTGTGTGCAGCAGGAATATGCATAGCCTGTCCCATAGGGGAGTGTAGCTGAGAGCGGCGAGCCGTCACATGGGGGAACACTATTAAACACTTGGGGTTGGAGGGAAATGTGTCAGGATTAGAAGAGCGGCTCATGGGGCGATATGAGGCGACCATATAACGCGCGCTGTATGTATAGCTTCACAGTTTCGCATATTCTTGCTCACAGACCTTGTTTGATAACCAGAACAATGCAGCAGCTAAGGAAGAAAGTGAAAGCAACAGCAATAACAAGAATGACAAGAATGACTCCAAGAAGATGTCCGTGGAGAGGGTTTACCAGAAGAAGACTCAGCTTGAGCACATCCTCCTGCGCCCGGATACATACATCGGATCCGTGGAGCCCGTCACGCAGGTGAACTTTATATTACATAAACCTTAGAGACTATTCTGATAAGTTATCCTGTGGCCACGTTCATTTCAGGCTGGAGAGGTGTGTGAATTAGGACTCATTTACACGACCATATGGTCGCCGTGCCCATACTGTGGACTGCAAATAGCAGTCCTGAGACAGTCTTTTCCACAGATTCACAGCTGTTACAGTAAAGAAGCCTTCTTCTCCAGGCAGAGGCAGTGCCCCCTTGTCTTTTGAGGGGATTTTACAAGGTACAGCTTTTCACCATATTTTTTGTACCAGGGAAAACTCCTTTTTAAAATGTGGACGCTGCAACAATCAGCTGATCTCTGTGCAAAAAGACATAGCTGAAATGGAGCAGTGCTACAGAGGTACTTCAAGATGGATGTGGTTAGGAATACTTAGAAGAGAGAGAGATTGACAAAACAGAAATAGAAGATACTACAAAGTGGAGCAGAGCAACCCTTAAAGGGAACCTGTCATCTCCGAAACACCCCCTGAGCTAGAGTAAGAGATGTATAGTGTAAGTGGTGCTGAATCCGATTATGTAAGTTTTATCTTCATACTCACTTCCATTCTGACGCTGTGCTCCCACAAACCTGCAGTAAAATGCACTCACTGGACTCCAGTGCTCACTCACATAATGGAGAGGACTCAAAGAAGAGTCCAGTGAGTGCATTTTACTGCAGGTTTGTGGGAGCACAGCGTCAGAATGGAAGTGAGTATGAAGATAAAACTGACATAATCGGATTCCCCATCACTTACACTATACAACGCTTACTCTAGTTCAGGGGGTGTTTCGGAGATGACAGGTTCCCTTTAACTACAGATCCCCACCCAATCTTGAAGATATCGTCTGAGAAATGTTAAAATTAGTCTCTGAGCAAAAATGTTATAAAATAATAAAACACATAGTTACTATGAATCTCTCTGTGCTCCAGTGTCTCTGGGTCTGTCG
Organism: Rhinella marina; assembly: GCA_900303285.1. Lineage (NCBI taxonomy): Eukaryota > Metazoa > Chordata > Amphibia > Anura > Bufonidae > Rhinella > Rhinella marina. The sequence continues at coordinate 636,597 of ONZH01022196.1, read as the reverse complement.
TAAAGTGATGACATCCCGTTGCTGTCCAAGTGACTGGTGCAGCCAATCAATGTCCTCTTTCTCCTTTTATGAACCTCTTCTCCTCCCTCCTGCACTGGTTACTTGAGAGATGAGACAGAACATCAGCTCGCTGAGGGATCAGGTTACATGTTGCCCATAGAGACCTATAGAGAGACATAGGCACAGACACACAGACCGTTTTCTATGTCACCTCGGTGCTGGATCCACAGAAACACGGCTCTGTACTGGTGGATGATGTTGTCCATGCCTCTGCTTGGTCTTAAAGAAGAACTCCCGCAAAAAATTTTATTCTCTGACCTGTTAGGCTACTTTCACACTGGCGGCAGGCCTGATCCAGCAGGTGAAGGGTGCTGCCGGATCAGGCCTGCCGCAGTGACATGTGTGGAGCCGGAACTGCGCTCCGGCCCCACACATGTCACACAGTACATACATACACATAAACATAAACATACACACACATATAGACAAACAAACACACATACATACTTACATGCTCCCCGGCAGGTCTTCGGAGCGTCAGAGGGACAGGACGGCTCACACAGGTCACGATTCCCCACAGCGCCCTCTGCTGGGCGCCTGGTGGAATCGTCACCTGTGCGCGCCGTCCTGTCCCTCCGACGCTCCGAAGACCTGCCGGGGAGCATGTAAGTATGTATGTGTATTTGTATGTGTATATGTCTGTGTATGTTTATGTGTATGTATGTATGTGTCTATGTGTAGCCGGATCCGTAATGAACTCCATTGAAAGTCAATGGAGGGCGGATCCGGTTACCATTATGGTCACACCAGACGGATCCACACCCATTGACTTGCATTGGGGGTCATTCCGGATCCGTCTTGGTGCGGATGCCTGGACCGGAGAGCAAACCGCAGCATGCTGCAGTTTGTTCTCCGGTCTGAAGACGGAACGGAATGCTTTCAGGAGCATTCCGTTGTCTTCAGTTCAGTTTTGTCCCCATTGACAATGAATGGGGACAAAACTGAAGCGTTTTATTCCGGTATTGAGCCCCTATGACGGAACTCAATACCGGAATTTTAAAACGCTAGTGTGAAAGTAGCCTTAGAAAGGTACATGATATAATCTGTAGTGAATGTCATTTTCTCATCAGTGACTGTTTCTGTGAGTAAAAACCTCTCTTCTTATTGTAGCTGGGTCATGTGACCAACTCCCTGACCTCCAACTGACCCAGGACAGAAATCCAGTAACTACTCTATTCATTCCTATGGGAGCCTCACTTTCAGTCTCATAGGAATACATAGAGAATTAGACTTCCTGTCCACAAATAAGTCTATGTGTGAGTTGGTGGGTCTAATTGCTGGTCACATGACACAGATAAGAAACTTCAGGATGATATAAGTAAAAAATTCAGACACTGGAAAGAAAATGACATTCACTACAGATTATATCATGTACATTTCTAGCAGGACATGGAATAAAATTTTTGTCGGGAGTTCTTCTTTAAGAAGTGCTACAGAGACTTAGGGGTATAGCATGTCCTCTTCTCTGTGTGCACTTGTGGGGGGACAGTTCTATTATTAGGGTGCATCCCCAAGCAGTGATGGGGCCACCCATCCTGAGAGGAGTGATTCTGATGATATAAGGGAATTTCTGTACCTTCACTTCACATGCTGTGTGATCCTGCAACGTTAGGAAGTCAGATTGACACTGCTGGATATCTAATTCCATCATAAGACTACAAATGTAAGTAATCAGTGTTTCTTGAATGTTCTTCAGCATCATTGGTAATGCATTAAAGATCTGTGGTCGTTCAGTCAAAGGGATCTGAAGTGTTAAATGACGTTGTATCATTTGTATCCTCTGCGGGGTGCTTCATTATATGCAGTGTTTTTATTGTTAATGAGTGAAGTCGCTGCAGCCGTCCGTCAGTGAAGGTAATTGTCACAAGGGTCGTACAGGAGAAGGATCATTATTGGCTCCATAAAAGTCTGACTTGTCGTGTCAGTATATGTACTTCCTTCTCTGTGTTAACACGCTGTGGGATAATAAAGGGCCATGATTAAAGCATTACTGTAATGATTTCATTTTAATTCTGTCCAATTCTGTATCTAGGCAATGTGGGTTTTTGATGAAGACATTGGGATGAATTGCCGGGACATTACCTATGTACCAGGATTATATAAAATTTTTGATGAAATTCTGGGTGAGTTGTGTTGTGTGGCGTTAAGTTTATGTTTTTAGATATGGTAAAGGTGGAATTGCTATTGTTTAGTTTAATAGGGTGATTTAGTTTAGAAGACTCTGTTTCCTACGCCCATTAGATAACCCTGACTAAATAGAGGGGATTCTCTGGCTATAGTGTTACAAAGAGCGTCCACGTGGACCACGCAGCTTACTTGATATGCCGTACGGCTAGACAACCCTAGACCGTTCTATCAGTATTACCAGAATAACCAGTAGCGTATCTGGTTTTAATGAGCAATATTTACTGCCTGTTCATTCATTTTCTTGGTTGGCTTGAAACTAATTTTCTTTTCATTTTACAGTCAATGCAGCCGACAATAAGCAGAGGGATAAAAACATGAGTTGCATTAAAATTTCCATTGATCCGTAAGTAAAAAAAAAACAAATATCTTCCTTATATCTTCTATATTCTGTACGTTAATTATTGCTGGTTCTCTCTAGTTTGTTTTATAGGGAATCTGACTGTGCCGAGGGAAGCCTTTACTATTTTAATAGGTTTCATGTTTTTTTCTTTCACTTTTCTATTTCCTTTATGCACACAAGTGTATGATAGCGTGTCTTTAACTTTCCAGAGAATTTCTTCATAAATCACCAGTAAATCAGTAATCCTTGACTTGGCATAAAAGACTGTGTTCTATTTATGTAAAACTTGCATCAGTGCTTTTAAAGGGAATCTGTCACCATGACCCTGGACTATTACCTGAGGTAACACTTGACTAGTGCCGCACATAAGGAGTCCACATCACCATTTAGTATTTTCCTACTGCCCCCCAATCACCCGCTGTCAGGCCTAGTTCACACTTCAGTGATTTACATCAGTGATTTTTAAACCAAAACCTGGAATGGAGCCTCCATAGATAAGGTACAATGGAAAGATCTACATTTGTTCTGTGTTTTTGAACCGCACCTGGTTTTCACTGATGGAAATCACTGACCAAACACTGACGTGTGAACTAGGCCTCAGCACTCAGAGCTGTGCTGAAATACACAGTCAGGACTGCTGTGCAGTGCCAACATATTGCAGAGGACTCTTGTGCACATGCTCAGCAGTCCTAACAATGGCACAGCTTTAAATCCTGTCGGTAGGCAAATAAAAAACAGAGAACCGGACTCCTAAGATCCGCAGTATTACTCATGCATTACTGCAGGTAATAGGTTTATTTATTTATTTATTTTTTTGTGTGTTTGATTTCTTATTGGCCAAAAATGCTGCTGCCAGATGTTACATTGCAGTCTACTGTATACAAAACATTTTGGTTTGTGGTGTTTTTTGGGATCAGTTGGTTTTCATTTTTTTTTCCCCAAGAATCCGCATTACAAAATAAAAACATAATGGCAAAACCAGCTCCATAGTATATCTTATTAATGGACCTCTTAAAGGTGGCATGCCTAAGTATCTGTTTGTGGGCATCCAATCCAACCGCTGTTTCAGGCGATTTTTGCCCTGACTCGTGGAGGTGATGTTTCAGGTTTAAAATTCAATCTTTGTGACTAAATTGGTTGAAATACACCCTGCTTTTGTGGACCATTGCAGTCCTGCCTTCTTCCCACGTTCACAGGGTGGTGTGGAGATTTTTTTGGCCATTTTCCCCATAGGCTTTCATATAGGACTTGGAAAAGGGCTAGAAAAGATGCATAAACAAATCACCTGCCTTGTGGATTGGTGATAAATAATTTTCGTAGGACATCCCCTTTAAATGTGTATTCCAGCTTAAGAATATTGGGGCAAGCACCACAACTCCTCAAAGTAGTCATGTTTATGGTGGAGCTGCGGAGGAAGCGGTTTGTCTGTCCGTCATTTCATGACTTTGACCAGTGATAAAAATTGTAATTAAAATTCAATTTCTCCAAAATCTTTTCACATTTTGCTTTGTTTCACAGAGACTCCAATATCATTAGTATATGGAACAATGGCAAAGGAATTCCAGTGGTAGAACATAAAGTAGAGAAGGTCTATGTCCCTGCGCTGATATTTGGCCAGCTATTGACTTCCAGCAACTATGATGATGAGGAGAAAAAAGTTACAGGCAAGTTTTGAGTTTTCTTTTTAGGAAAAATAGAATTTTTGTTTGTGAATGAGCCACGTTCCTTTAATTCAGCTGACTCGGTGCTGGCGGGGAAGGTGGGGACACTGTCACAGGGTTTTGTGGTGTAGTGTTCACCCTTTGTTTCTCTTTTCATGTTTTTTTTTTTTTTTTTTTTTTTTTTTTACAGGCGGCCGTAATGGTTATGGTGCTAAACTGTGCAATATTTTCAGTACAAAATTCACAGTGGAAACTGCCTGCAAAGAATACAAACACAGCTTTAAACAGGTTTGTATTTAGGTCTGGGTCATAGAGTCTTTAATTGGTCACTTCAGCTGATCACAGGAAGTTAGTCCCAAACAGCTATGATCTGTGGGAAAACCTGATGGCATATATTCATATATGAGCTCTCCTATATTGATGACCTATCCTCAGGATACATCATCAATATCAGGTTGGCGGCGGTCCGACGCCGGGCACCCCTGCTGATCAGCTGTATGAGGAGACAGTGCACACATGCGGTCTCCCTTCTCTCTTCCTATTCGCTGCTGCTTTGCCATAGACAGCAGTGGTAAGAAGGGGAACGGCGTGTGCAAATGAATGGCCGTCCATGTAATGTGTGGATGCCCTGGGTCAGTCAGCATGAATCCACCAAAATGTATTGTGTAGTTTTAGGCTGGACGGTACCTCACATACATGATATCACGTCCCCCAACAGAACTACATTTCTTACTCATTTTCTTACCCCTTATACCTGTCTCTTATTTCCTATAGAATTCAATGACTTTAAAGGAATTATCCAATCCTATAAAAAGCCCCCCAATATGCCGGCCCCTCACACTGAATATACTTACCTGGGTCCCCGCCCCCTGTGCCGCTCCTGGTCCCCGCAGGCAGGGACAAGCCTCCCTAGAGTCACCGACAATGCCATTGACTGCTCCCCCCAGACACTGTATGTTTTCATCCACGCACGAGAAGAAACAGCAGCGGCTGTGAGGGGACCAGAAGCGGCGCAAGGAGTGGGGACCCAGGTAAGTATATTCAGTGTGAGGGGCCCGGCATATTGGGGGGCTTTTTATAGGATTGGATAACCGCTTTAAGATTATGCAGGCAGCACTCCTAATAAATCACTGTCACCCTGTTTTAATGTTTAAAGGGGTATTCCCATCTCACAGATGTAGTTTGTATAGTTAGATATAACCATACCAGTATTATTACTAATAGAATGTATTTATATAAAATGTACCGTTTACAAGATTTCCCTATTTGTATATGCATTGTCCCACACACATCAGTCAGGCCGTTGCCCCTGGTTACGACCAATGTGGCCATGTAGTAGTGGTGGCCGGCTTGCTTCTTTTCAAACCCGCTCTGAGGTAACTGCTGTATTGTGAACGCACGTTGCATGAGCATGAGGAGACTCATCTTAGGGGACTTTCACATCTGCGTGTTTGCTGCATCCGTCATGGATCAGCCAAAACTGTTCCGTCATTATAATACAACAGTCTGCATCCGTTCTGAACGGATCCGGTTGTATTATCTTTCAAATAGGCAAGACAGATCCGTCATGAACTCCATTGAAAGTCAATGGGGACGGATCTGTTTTCTATTGTGTCTGAGAAAACGGATCCGTCCCCGTTTGGCTCCTTTTCTTCATGCGGACACCAAAACGCAGCAAGCAGCGGAATGGAGACTGAACTGAAACAAGCTGAAGCAAAACTGATGCATTCTGAGCAGATCCTTTTCCATTCAGAATGCATTAGGACAAAAATTATCAGTCTTGAAAGCGTTTTTGCAGATCTATGAAAGTAGCCTTAGCGTACTTTCACACCTGCGTTTTGGACGCTACCAGTCCAAAACACAATGGTCAGGATCCGTCCAAAACGCAGACTTTATAAACGGATCCTGCTCCAGAGAGATGAATTTATCTTGGAACAGGATCCGTTTCTCTGCGTTTTGGAAGCGTAGACAAGAACGCAGCTTGTAGCACTTTTCACTGGTGTCATTGTGGTGTCAATCAGACTTTAGTCTAGAGCAGGGATCTGCAAGCTTTGCCACTGCAGCTGGAGTGAAACTACAACTCCCAGCATACACACTTGCTCAGCTCTTCTTTTAACTTCTTTACGAGTGAAAGGAGGATTCTGGGAGTTGTAGTTTCAGAACAGCTGTAGTGCTGGAGTTTGCTGGTGCTGGTCTAGAGTGTACAATCTATGAGGAAATAATGGTCCAGTCATCTTTCCTAAAAGAAGGTAGTACAGATAAGACTGCAGCCCGTATCTGTGTCTGTATAGATATGGAATATGGGGATCAGGTTCTGAGAACTAGTAAACGGAGAGGTGCACGTGCTGGGGTCTTCAGTCCTTTTTAGGTCTATGGATAACATGAGATTACATGGTCAGCACACTAACAGTTCTGTTTTTCCTTTAAGACCTGGATGAACAATATGCAAAAGACCACAGATCCGAAGATCAAGTATTTTGATGGGGATGACTACACATGTATTACTTTCCAGCCAGATTTAGCCAAATTCAAAATGGAGAAGCTTGACAAAGATACCGTGGCTCTCCTAACCAGAAGGGCTTATGATGTCGCTGGCTCCTGCAAAGGCGTTCGAGTCATGCTGAATGGAAAAAAGCTTCCTGTAAGTTGGATAAAGTGAGTTTAGATTGTAAACCTGTTAGGCTAGCTACTGCTTCCTATTAATGGTCACTCGTCTTTACAGGTGAATGGTTTCCGCAGTTACGTAGATCTTTACGTAAAGGAGAAATTGGATGAGACGGGTGTAGCACTGAAAGTTATCCATGAAGTTGTGAACGAGCGGTGGGATGTGTGTCTCACCCTGAGCGAAAAAGGCTTTCAGCAGATCAGTTTTGTAAATAGTATAGCTACCACAAAGGTAAGTGTGCATTGGTGCGCTTGGATCTTTTAGATATGAATATTGTTTTGTTAAACTCCTTTAGATTTAGGAGGTATAGGCTTTTAACTTTTCACCTCTACTGCCAGTTTGTGCATAATAAAAGCAAATCTATGCCAGCAATGGGAGGTTCTGGCCTAAATTAAAGTAAATGAGTTGTGCTGCGAGAGTCCACACCCCATCCCCTTTTTCAAAAGTGGTGAAAGCGGCATGAAATTTAGAGGTCACACTTTTTTTTTTTTTTTATACACAAAACGCTGCTTTTGTATGCCAGGATGCAGTACAGCCTCTAATCAATTGCTTACATATCTGTTTATGATATGGCTTCACCTTTTAAAGAGGACCTGTCCCCTCTCCTGACATGTCTGTTTTAATTTCTTTGTGCATTCCCCCTGTAATAATCATTCTGGGACACCTATTATTATGTCTCTGTGTTGTGCCATTCCTTTATTATTTCTACTAGAAGTTATGAATAAATTACTAGCAGTCTGCAGTAAGGGTACAGAGGGGAGGTAACCAGTTGGGGGTGAGTACCTGCACAGTCTGAACATGACAGCACTGATTGGATAGAGTCAGACTGTGCAGGTACTCACCCCCAACTGGTTACCTCCCCTCTGTACCATTACTGCAGTCTGCTGGTAATTCATTCATAACTTCTAGTAGAAATAATAAAGAAATGACATAAGAATAGATGCTCCAGAATTGTTATTACATGGGGAATGCATGAAGCTATTAAAACGGGCATGTCAGGAGCGGTGACAGGTCCTCTTTAAGTTGTGTTTCACCAGATTGCTTGTGGTTCTAGAGTTTTTTTTTTTTTGTTTGTTTTTTTAATCATTCACTTACTGGCAATTCTACAAATATGGCCTTTGAGGATTAGTTATCTGTTCTATGTTAGAGCAGTGGCTGGAGCATCTCTTATGTCAGCTTACCTTCTAATATATAAAGCTGAGTGTATGTATGTGTGTATGTCCGCTAAAGGAATCCACACCGTCGCAGCTACAATCACGAAATTTGGCACACAGGTATATCAGGTGTCTGGGAAGGTTTTAGAACGGGTCTCCGCTCTCCAGGACGTAGCCAATAGAAGCCTGGTCACATGACCCTTATCGGCCAATAGAAGCTCGCAGGCCGGTAGTCTCCACACACACAGTTTCACACCAGGTTTCCATAACAACTCAGCCATTTTCCTTCACTGCTGTAGGACAGCTTTAAAGGGGTAGGGCGCTGTGGATGACTGTTAAAGGGATATTTCCGTTACCATAAATATAACTTATGTTTTAGACTAATTCATCAATCATTACCTAATATAATGTAAATGTCACACATTTACCATTCAGTAGTAATACAAGATGTTTTCTTCCACTGCTACCCACTGTGTTTCCTCATAAATTACCATGGCATTGACTGTAATTCAGGCCACCCTCAAAAGAAGGACTTAAAAGCCCTGCCCCCAGGTCCTACTAAGCCACGCCCCTGACCCGGTCAGGCCATGCCCCTCCCACTTCGCAGCCGACGGGGATTGAAAAAAAAGGACATCCCTGTGTCCGTCCAGGCCCCGAGTCTGAAAGCCAGACTGTCCAGCCTAAAACCGGACCTCTGGCCACCCTAGGGGCAGGCTGCTGTTAGGGTGGCCAGACGACACTGTCCGGCGCAGTGCCTAGACGGACGCAGGGATGTCCACCCTTTCAGTTGCTCACGCTCAGACAGCTTCTCCGTGTCTTCACTGAGCCAGGGGGCGTGGCCTCATGTTTAGGGCGTGGCTTCATTGAGACTCGGGGGTGAAGACAGTGGCCACCCTAGCTGCTGTGGAGATCATAGTTAAAGGGGAGGGCGCTGTGGATGCTACTGTTAAAGGGGCGGGCACTGTAGAGGCCACTCTTGATATCTTTTAACGACACACACACAAACATTAGATGAAATATACCCGGGCGAAGCCGGGTTCATCTGCTAGTTTGTTATATGTGTAAATATATTTAGTGAGTTTTGGTGTGTGTGTTTTTTTTTTTTATTACTGTAATTAGAGTGAGTAAAATTGTATGTCTTATGATGCAGGGTGGTAGACACGTTGATTATGTAGTGGATCAGATCGTATCTAAACTTATTGAAGTTGTGAAGAAAAAGAACAAAGCTGGAGTCTCTGTGAAGCCATTCCAGGTACTGTTCTAATGTTTTCTATGGATTATTTCAGCTATTATTGATTTATATTTTATAGCTTTTTTTTACTACTCCAGCTAATCATGTTAAAGATGCAACAATAAATGCCCGTCCGCCTCTCTACATGTCTGTTTTAGTAATTATTATATTTTTCGGCCTATAAGATGCACCAGACTATAAGGAAAATGAGGAAAAAAATATTTTTCATCAGATCTTAAATTAGACCCCCAACCTCCATCAGCCTCAGATCAGACGTTATAAAAATAGATAAATAAGCTTCACTTGTTCCGGAAAGCACTGCCGCTCACCACTCCCTGGTCTTCTTCTGGTCTGCACTGCACTGTGACCTGATGTCGCACAGCCTCAGTGCACTTATGTCCTGATGCTGTACAATGTCAGGACACAGTGTATGGTGGGGCCCAGAAGAAGAAGCGGTCATTAGCATTCAGACTATAAGACGCACTGCTACTTTTCCCTTACTTTGGGGGGGGGGAAGGGGTGCATCTTATAGTCCAGAATATACGGTACTTGAATTCTCCATGTAACAACAATTCTGGAGTATCTATTGTTATGACTTCATGTTGTGCCATTGCTGTTATTTCTACTATTGAATTGTAACCTCCTAGCATGTATAATAAAGGGACAGCACGACACAGAGTCGTAAGAATAGATGCTCCAGATTTGTTACTACATGGGGAATGCAGGTAGTTACTAGAACAGACATGTCCGAGGCGGTGACAGGTCCTCTTTAAAGTGTTTCTAGGGATACTCTCCCTCCCAATCTATTGGTCATGGAGAGATGCAGATGCATGCTGGGCGGTATGGTTGCTGAGGCAATCTTATGGCACCATAATAATAATAGGAACCATGCACAATACCTGCAAGTTATCACTCGTCTGTGTCCACACCAACTGCCAAATTGAGCATGCGAGTTTCCCTGGACGTACACTTTAACCCCTTATTGACCAGCCTGTTTTGAGCCTTTCAGTGACCAAGCAATATTTTTCATTTTTTCTTTGTGGCATTCCCAGAGCTATAACTTTTATTATATTCATCGCAGCATCCTAAGACTCATAACTTTTTTTTTTTTCTTCTTTCTATGGAGCTGCGTAAGGACTTTATTTTTGCAGGACAACTTGTAGTTTTCATTAGTATCATTTTTGGGTACATAACACTTTGATGATTTTTTTTTTGTGTGTGCGAATAGGCAAAAAACAAACAAACAGCATTTCTGGTATTGTAGTGTTTTTATGGTGTTCACCGAGTGGGATAAACAACATAGTTGTGTATTGCAGATTGTTGCAGTACTGATCAGCACCCCATAATCTCATTCATTTAGAGCTCTCTCCCTCTAAACCATTTAGATGTCATGGTCGCTATTGACCATGGATTCTAAGGAGTTAAACATCCTGCGCTTCTGCAGATCCAAGCCATTAGAGCAGGAGCGTGGCTCTGAGACCCGGGCAGCACTTAGACTTGGCTGTAAAAAGGCATATGGATGGTCACTGACAGATTAAATCGCACGTTTTCTGATAAACTAATTGATGCTATAGTATACTAACTTTACAGTTGTGACTGATTTTTATGTATTGTCTGTGTTTATTCCAGGTGAAGAATCACGTATGGGTCTTTGTCAATTGTTTGATTGAGAACCCTACCTTTGACTCTCAGACAAAGGAGAACATGACCCTGCAAGCAAAAAGTTTTGGCTCAAAGTGCCCGCTATCTGAGAAATTTGCAAAAGCAGTGAGTGTCTAAACTTCTATTGTCTTGCCTCGGAGGCTGACGCTGGATTTTGGATTACCTCTGACCATGCAGCTAGGCTTTAATTACTGATCACGTGGGGCTAAATTGCTGACACCATGGGGAAAATAAATAGTCAGCAAGCATTAGTTATTGCAAGTGACTAATTAATATTTTGTTCTTTTTTTTTTGTCCCCAAAACTATTATTGACAACAAGTTTGCAGTGTGTTACTGTTTTTGTTTGCTTCTTTTCCTTTTCTAATTTTATGAGCTTTTTGTTTGCTTTTTTTTGTTTGCTTAGGCTTCAAATTGTGGCATAGTGGAGAGCATTTTAAATTGGGTCAAATTTAAGGCCCAAACGCAGCTAAATAAGAAGTGTTCTTCTGTGAAGCACAGCAAAATTAAAGGCATTCCCAAATTGGATGATGCAAACGATGCTGGTAAGTCTTGTGTCTGCCCATACTGTAGGACTGCTGTACCTATGCACTTGGTCATTTACACAACTTTAATGGGGTTGAATGTTAAATTACTTTGTTGGATCGCACAAAACAGAACACGTTTTCATCTGGTATCTGGATGGAAAAAAATGCTTCTTACTGGTACATAATTGTGCTGTTGTTCCCTGCTGTTCCTTCGATTCCCTATGATAACCTCCACCTATTAAGTCTGATACTGGTGAAATGTCGCTCATAGTGCACTGATTTTTATTGTCCACACAATAGCAAGAATTACTTTACTGCAGTGTAAAGCATGGGGGTGGATAAAGTAGTAACTAGAGCCTTTAATGTGTGACAAGCTGATTCTGAATAGACACTGATGCTAATATGCGGTGTTCACTCTTTACTAGTGGTGCAGAGTTGAAAAACAGCCAATGCTTCCATAACCTATCATGTCAAAAAAGAAACTTCTGACATTTTTAAGTGACGTGTCAGATATTTTGTTTGATGGGCATCCTGGTGCTGAACCCTCACCTGTTTTTACTATGAAGGGGCAGAAGCTCTTATCTAAGAGATGAGTCCCTTTGTTTCTGATCGTCTCTCTTCGGAAAGACGATTGTGCGGTGTAAGGACTTTCTGTGAAGCTGTAAATCACTCCCTTCACTCCTTAAAGGGGTTTTCCTAGTTATATATATTGATGGCCTATCCTCAGGATAGGTCATCAATATCAGATCGGCGGGGGTCTGACACCTGGCACCCCCGCCGTACCGGCGCTGCCTCATCTTCACTGTTTACATCCTAGCCATAACGGGGAAGTGGTGAGTAGGTGTAATTACACCTAACCGCCCCATTCATTTCAATGGGAAGGATCGCTCTCATAGACTTGTATGGGAGCGATCCTTCCCATTAAAATGAATGGGTAAGTTAGGTGTAATTACACCTACTCACCACTACCCCGTTACGGCTAGGATGTAAACAGTGAAGAGGAGGCAGCACTGGTACGGCGCACGCCTCCTCTTCAAACAGCTGATCAGCTGGGGTGCCGGGTGTCGGACCCCCGCCGATCTGATATTGATGACCTATCCTGAGGACAGGCCATCAATATATATAACTAGGAAAACCCCTTTAAGGAGCCCCATATTGAGACAATTAGAAAGAAGTGGACACAGCAATCCCTTCATTTCAGCGATCACAGGAATTTCAGCACACAGACTTCCCCAGTTCGCAACTTTTGACGTTACTGTGATACTATGACTTGCCTTTATCTAGTGACTTGAGCTGGGCTTCTCATTTCTTTCCTACTTTTCTTAGGTGGTAAACATTCCTTGGACTGCACTCTAATTCTAACTGAAGGCGACTCTGCCAAATCTCTGGCTGTGTCTGGACTGGGCGTTATTGGTCGTGACCGATATGGCGTGTTCCCTCTCCGAGGAAAAATCCTCAATGTTCGAGAAGCTTCTCACAAACAGGTGAGTTTATATTTTTCAATGATCATAAAATATATATTGGTGTGGAATCAAATTATGTCTTCTCTTCAGAATAGGTCATCATTATCAGATCGGCAAGGGTTTGAGTCCCGGCACCCCGCTGACCAGCTGTGTCAGGGAGCCCACGCCCTTCCTGAGCTTTTGGGGAGCGCATCCGGCTCCTAGCAGCTTTCCAAGCACAGGGCTGTACATGATATAGCGGCTGTGCTTGGCATTGCAGCTCAGTCCCATTCACTTCAATGGGCTGAGCTGCAACTAGGCCATGTGACAGATGTACTGTGAAGTCACATGGCCTAGAAAGAGCGACCGACCTCTTCTAACAGCTGACGGGTGAGGGTCCCAGGTGTCGGACCGCAGCCAATCTGATATTAATGATAGATCCTCAATATGTATTACTGGATAACCCCTTTAGGATTATCTTTCAGTATTGTGCCAGATTTAGAGAATTCCTCAATTATCAGATGCAGTAAAAGAATTAGTTTTTTTAATAAGCCATATGTATAGTTTGAATATTCCATGCTGTTAAATGAGCAGCTTCTAACCTTTTGACACGACACTTGTGATTTTAATAGTTATTTTAATAAATTCCCATTCTAAAGAATTATTCTGCAAACTTTGTTCTTTTACAATGGATCATGACCTTTTGAATGTGACTTTTTTGTATAATACTGGTGTAATATTCTACGTCTAATGTGATTAACATCTTTGAATATGAGAAATGAATCTTGGTTATAGTCTGTCTTTCCATTTCTCATCAGATTATGGAGAATGCAGAAATCAACAATATTATTAAAATTGTTGGCCTCCAATATAAGAAAAGCTATGATGATCAGGAGTCCCTCAAGTCTTTGCGTTACGGCAAGATCATGATTATGACCGATCAGGTAAATATCAGTGAACCATCACTGGATTACTGCTAACGTTTGCTGTTGAGAGTAGTGATGATAGGCTTGGTTCTTTATTGGGCTCTTGCCTTGCACTGTAATCCCACACATGCACTATAGATTCTATCATTTCTGTACATGCATCTCCTTTGTGTTACCGCACTGCCGAGTCATCTTGGCATTCTGTACTGCGCATGCACAGATTACAGAATTTGTAGCTCATGGGCAGGATTCCAGGGCCAGGCAAGAATGCTCTGCATACACCTGGACATGGCAGTCAAAGTGGGGAAAGCTGTGGAGTTGCGGTGCACCGAGCCCTAATTAGCATGACTCTGCAAAAGTACTACAGATTTAGGCAATAAAGGTAAAGTTTTACATTTCTCAGATATCATTTTCATCAGCTGTAACAACCTTACCAGTCACTATGGCTGCTTTAATATGGTTGAAGCTGCTGACAGGTCTTCTCTTCCATTGTTCTTTACATTGTGCAGATTCTTCAACTGAAATTTGGCAACAATTACATAAATCTAGTTTTATAGACTTGTGCATGGTTTGTAAAAGCGGTTACTCCTTCCAGTCTTATGTGATCTCTTCCATAAATCTTTTTTGTCTTTAAACAGGATCAAGATGGCTCTCACATTAAAGGTTTATTAATTAATTTTTTCCATCACAACTGGCCGTCACTGTTGAAACACAATTTTCTAGAGGAGTTTATTACCCCAATTGTTAAGGTACACAGTAAAACCGTTGTATCCACGTTAGTAGTTAGGCTTCTTGTTGGGGCACATTTAACTAGTGAATGTCTTTGCTTTGCAAGGCGTCGAAAAGTAAGCAAGAGCTGGCGTTCTACAGTATTCCTGAGTTTGATGAGTGGAAAAAACAAATAGAAAACCAGAAACTGTGGAAGATAAAGTACTACAAAGGTGTGTATGGTCTGTGAGACTAGTATCAGGGAATGTCATCCAGATACATACTGTATATGTGCCTTATTTTTAAAAACATATTAACGCACCCAAAAATTTCACAATAAAAGTTGGTTCACACAGAGGATTTGGTACCTGACAAAATGTGCTGCGTATCCCATGGCAGAAACCACAGCGCAGCGTTTTTTCCAAGCAGATCCGCTCCAAGTTTTATCTCTATTGAATGGAGCTAAACCGCAAGCAGGCTTCCACTCAGTCTTTGTGAGGGGTCTGCGTGGTATCAGTGGTCTTGGAAAAACGCACGTGAAAAACGCATCAAAACTGATTGTACTGAAACATTGAATGCAATTGCAGACAAAACTGACTGAATTTGCTTGCAAAATGGTGGGAGTTTCGCAGAACGCATCCCGACACAATCTGTATCGTTCGTGTGAAAGAGGCCTTAGGATCATTGTCCTGCTGGAAGGTGAACCTCCGCCCCAGTCTCAAGTCTTTTGCAGCCTCTAACAGGTTTTCCTCCAGGATTACCCTGTATTTAGCTCCATCCATCTCCCCATGAACTCTGACCAGCTTCTCTGTCCCTGCTGAAGAAAAGCATCCCCCAGCATGATGCTGCTTACCACTATGTTTCACGGTGGGGATGGTGTGTTCAGGGTGTTAGTTTTCCTCCACACATGGCATTTTGCATTTAGGCCAAAAAGTTCAAGTTTAGTCTCATCTGACCAGAGCACCTTCTTCCACATGTATCCTGTGTCCTCTACATGGCTTGTGGCAAACTACAAATGGGTCTTTTTATAGCTTGCTTTCAAAAAATGGAATTCTTTTTGCCACTCTTCCATAAAGGTCAGATTTGTGAAGTACGTGACTAATAGTTATCCTGTGGACAGATTCTCCCACCTGAGATGTGGATCTCTGCAGCTCCTGCAGAGTGACCATGGGTATCTTGCTTGCTTCTCTAATTAGTGCTCTTCTTGCCTGGGCTGTCACTTTAGGTGGATAGCCATGTCTTGGTAGGTTTACAGTTGTGCCATACTCCATCCTTTTTCAGATGATTGAGTGCACAGTATTCCGCGAAATGTTTTTTTTTTATAACCCAACTCTGCTTTACACTTCTCCACAACTTTATCCCTGACCTGTCTGGTGTGTTCTCTGGTTTTTATAATGCGGTTTGATCACTAATGTTCACTAACAAACCTCCAAGGCCAAATTCACACTTCACTTATTTAGTCAGTTATTTCCATCAGTTGTGGTGAGCCCAAAACAGGTGCAAATCTTTCTATTCTACCTTATCTCTGGTTAGGCTTCACTAGCCTGGGGCCTTCACATAACAGCTATAGTTATAATGAGAATAAATTGCACAAAGGTGGACTGTATTTACTAATTAGGTGACTTCTCAAAATTGGTCACACTGGATTTATTTAGGGGTATCAATGTACAGGGGGCTGAATACACATACACTCAACACTGTTCAGATTTTTATTAAATATTTAGAAAACTATATAATTTTCTTTTCTTCTTACACATACTTGCTGCTTTCTGTTGTTTTATCACATAAATCCCAAACAAATACCGGTACATTTGGGTTTAGGTGTATGTGAAAAAATGTTGAAAATTTCAAGGTGTTGTGGAATTAATGGTGGTCCTCATGGAGAAAACTGAGATTTTAGGCTACGTTTGTAGTTTTAGGTCCATTTTAATTAGTGTCTGCAAGTCATGACTGCGATAAAATACAAGATTAAATAGTGCAGTGTGCCTCACTGGTTAGCGCGGTTGCCTTGCATCACTGGGGTCCTAGGTTCGAATCTGACCAAGGACAACGTCAGCATGGAGTTTGTATGTTTTTCTGGTGTTTTCGTGGGTTTCCTCCGGATACTCCAGTTTCCCCCCCAGACTCCAAAGACATACTGATAGGAACTTAGGTTGTGAGCCCCATTGGGGACAGTAGGCAATGATGATGTCTGTGAAGCGCAGCAGATTATGTCAGCGTTATATTAGTGAGTAAAATAAACAAGACTCAGTTCTAGTAATGTTTTACAAAAGAAATGTTCTCCGTTGTTCAGGTTTGGGTACAAGTACTGCAAAGGAGGCCAAGGAGTATTTTGCAGATATGGACAGACATCGAATTATTTTCCGATATGCTGGGCCAGAGGATGATGCTGCCATTACTCTGGTAAGAACCATATGGTCATTGTAGCTAATGCGCATTTGTCGGTGTCTGCGTGCATGTGTGTATATACATACTTCAGTTTATTTCAGCAATTGCATATTTTATATGCTATATGATGCACAGTTGCTGCTCTTTGTCCTGTTTGGTGAAGTGTCAGTGGTTTTTAGTACCCAAACAGGATCCATGTGTTCCTTCTGCCTTGCTTTACAGCAAAGTGTTAGGAGTACCAAGCACATGATTCTGAATACAAAGTAACAGTGTTCCCCTCCCCCCACCATTTGCAAAGAGGCTTAATTTTGGTGTAATGTTAATGCGGTGGCAAGACTGCTTGCTTTAAGTCACTATGTCCACTTACATAGGGCCATTTATGCAAGAGACAAATGCTCATCAAAAAGTAGCCTTCAGCATCATCCACGACACGTGGTGTGGTAAGTTTCTTACCATGCTCTTTATATTAAGATGCCAAAAAAGTCAGTTTCCTATTTTGAGTTTGTTACAGATGTGTAGCGCCTACGTTCTCCTGTTGCCATTTTTTCTTTTCCGTATTTATTTCACGAGGAGTTTCTGAATCAGTTCTATTACATAAACTCCGCAGGCTTTCAGCAAAAAGAAAATTGACGACCGAAAAGAATGGCTGACAAATTTCATGGAGGACAGACGGCAGCGGCGATTGCATGGCCTGCCGGAGGTAACATATATAGGAGAGAAGAATAGAGCGCTTGACTCTATTGCTTTCTTTTTCTTATGTGGATATTTTTGTCTTTTGCAGCAATTTTTGTATGGTACTGCCACAAAGCACTTAAGTTTCAATGACTTCATTAACAAGGAACTGATATTGTTCTCCAACTCTGACAACGAACGATCCATTCCTTCTCTGGTTGATGGTAAGCTTTCTTTGTCTAGACTGAAATCGTTTGGGATAAATCACCAAATGTTTATTAGTATAATATCACGTGTTATGTTTTTGGGACAGTTCTTTTCTACATGACTGAAAGGTCCTGTATAAAGGGAGTGACTATGATTTGATGTGGGCTTTGTAGAGAACTTCTGTTCCTGCTCAGACTGACAGAACCCATCACTGGTGTCCGTTGGGCTCTGTGTTCTGGTTCCTGTTAGAAACTGCAACGCAAGTGTAAACAGAGCCTTATGGCCTGAAAATCTTAGTTTCCTCTATTTTCATCTTTTTTCCTTCTACCGGGTGCAATGTTCATATTTGTGGGATTATACATTATGACGAAATCTGCATTACATGTCACATTTACCGAGTAAACCCTTGTTTCACTGACTAGGCCTGAAGCCTGGACAAAGAAAAGTGTTGTTCACATGTTTTAAAAGAAATGATAAGCGTGAAGTGAAAGTAGCCCAGCTAGCCGGCTCTGTCGCTGAAATGTCTGCTTATCACCATGGGGAGGTAAGTGCCGTGTAAAAGTCTGTGCTGACTGCTTTCCATTCTCTGATATCCCTCAGTAATGGGAAACCTTCCTTTTTACAGCAAGCCCTGATGATGACCATTGTTAATCTGGCACAGAACTTTGTAGGAAGTAACAATGTGAGTTTACTGCAGCCCATTGGTCAGTTTGGCACAAGGTTACATGGTGGCAAAGATGCTGCCAGCCCGCGTTACATTTTCACTATGTTAAGGTGAGTTGCAATGTACTAATCTGTCCTCTATTGTCACTCCTCTGTGTTTGTGGAGTTGAAAATATGTAACCTCTGCATCATTTATTCCTCAGCCCACTGGCCCGATTACTTTTTCCAAATGTGGACGATAATTTGCTTAAGTTCCTGTATGATGATAACCAGAGAGTGGAGCCAGAGTGGTACATGCCCATCATTCCTATGGTTTTGGTGAATGGCGCTGAAGGTATTGGCACTGGATGGGCTTGTAAACTACCCAATTATGACACAAGGGAGATTGTCAACAATGTCAAGAGAATGCTGGATGGCTTGGATCCACACCAAATGGTAAATCTTTGTACCTGTGTTAAAGTTGCCAGTCATTGTCAACAATTGTCAGATTCGTTACGGAATCTAAACCACATCCGCATTATGTTCTATATTTTCAGTCACTTTATGCAAATGATTAAGCAGCAGTGCTATTTTTATGTGCTACAAAGTTATGCTAGCCTCTGTCTTTCTAGTGCCCTTTATACCTCTGTATTTCTAGGGGTGGATTCACTCTGCGTTTTGCAGTTTCCGGTTGACATATGCGCCAGGATGGCACTCTTAAAGGGCATCTGTCCACTGTGAAACACTCCCAAACTAGAATAAACTGTGAGAAGTTTAAGGGCAATTTTGCGGAATAGATGCGGCCCTATTCACTTCAGTGGGCAGCTCGCGATCATACCAAGCCGTGGCTCCGCAAGAAAATATAGAACATGTCCTATTCTTGTCCGCAACAGCGTACAAGAATATGCATTTTGAACGGGGTGCCCGGCCGTGTGTTCCGCAAATTGCACCCGTAGTATTGCGGTTCTGCGTTTTTGCGGACCCGCAATACCACAGCCATCTGAATGCGGCCTAAGTCAGGGATGCCCAACCTGTGGCCCTCCAGCTGTTGCAAAACTACAACTCCTAGCATGCCTGGACGAACTACAGCTGTTAGGGGATGCTGGGAGTTGTCGTTTTGCAACAGCTGGAGGGCAGCAGGTTGAGCATCCCTGGTTTAAGTGATGAAGAGTCCGATTGTCATTTTTATCTTCATAGTCGCTTGCAGTATGACACTGTGCTCCAACAAACCAGTAGTAAGATGAATCGAGAAGACTGGAAATCATAATGGAAAGGACTCCTCTCAATGCATTTTACTTGAGATCTGAAGTCTCTACATGCAAAACCATAAACTTACCACCCAGCTATAGCATTACCACATAGAGATGCATGTTTTTTCTATGCTTAAAAGCTAATACACATCACTGGTGTCTTTATAATCCTATATTGTTCTTGTGAATAAAGCAGTAATATGCATATTAGCTTTCTGAGCAGATCTCAGTGTGGTGAAGCTATAGTGCAATATATGATGTATAGAACACAGCTCTGCCCTCAGCATGTCAAGCCCTGTCAATCAAGGGGCGAAGGGAGTGTGCAGAGCATAGCAGTGCTCGAGCGATTCAGCCCCGCCTCCTGGTGCTCTCATTTGCATATGAATAACAATGCTTATATCTCTGCAGCTATTTAACATACAGACAAAAGAAAGGTATAGTTTTAATCAGCATGATGAGCCCTACAAACCAGTCTGGTTTAATAGGGTTGATCCTGGTGACACAGCCACGTTAAACATCTGGGATCAGAGTTTTCTTCAATCCCAAGCATTGCAGTAGGTTGTGTGCTGACATCTGCCCCTGATGGAAATTAGTGTAAACTACCTTCTGCAGGGGCGGGCTGGGAACATAAAGTGGCCCTGGAAAAAAATTAAACGTGACCCCCCTATTGTAGGTGTGTCCAAATAGACAGAAGACAGGGCCTGCATAAATAGGCTGGCCAACAATACTGTAGTACCGCCCCACCAGGACCAAATAGTACAGTCCAGCATAAAATACTGCCGCCCCAGCTGTAACAGTATTGAAGTCCTGAGGATAGCAATACAGTTGAATGTCGGCAAGCAGTTTCTGCTGCTGGTCAGATGCATAAGTAACTGATGCACCTAGCATTAATTAATGCTGAGAGCGTCAGAACACTATGTACCCAGCCAGTGGCAGTGAGAAGATCTTTGGCATCCCCCTGTGCATTAGGCCGCCAGGAAATTTCACTGTATGGTCTATGTCCAGTCTGCCCCTGACCTCGAAGAGGTAAAGAGCAGGGGTAACACTGAAATGTAGCACACAATAGTTAAGACATTTTCTGCCGTTCTGTCACCAGAGGGCGCTAGAGCCGTGATCTATGTGCTCCTGTTGTATGTTTTGGTGTCTTATTTGTTGGGTTCTTGTCAATATTGCAGCTTCCTAGCTACAAGAACTTCAAGGGTACAATTCAGGAACTGGGCCAGAACCAGTACGCTATGAGTGGGGAGATTTATGTTCTTGACCGGAATACTATAGAAATTACAGAGCTCCCAGTCAGAACATGGACACAGGTTAGTGAACATGCATGTATAATGTTTTTGTCTTGTTTGCCTTTTTTGTTAAATTGGATAGCTTAATGGGGGGGGGAGGGGGACCTGTGTTTGACCACTTCTTTCTTTCACGTGAATGGCTGACAATGTAATATATGGCCAGGCTGAGTCCACCACGGTGGGAACCACCCCAGATCTGCTCCTCATTCTGGCTCCTGGAAGTTGGGTTCCAAGCAGTATTTGAGTACTTTATTTTTGTTCTTGCGTGTTTAATAATGCCTCATATCTCAATAGGTTTACAAGGAGCAGGTTCTGGAGCCTATGCTTAATGGCACAGAGAAAACCCCAGCTCTGATATCGGACTACAAGGAGTACCACACTGATACAACTGTGAAATTTGTTGTGAAAATGACAGAAGAAAAACTGGCGCAAGCAGAAGCTGCTGGCCTGCACAAAGTCTTCAAGCTTCAGACCACACTTACCTGCAATTCTATGGTAGGTGGTTTCTATAAGGTGTCCTGCTTTGCATCTCTTCATATTGAATGTGCTTCAGAAGTGATGATACTGAGCACTAGAGTCACTTTTTCCTTTTCTCATTCCTCTGCTAGTATAGATAGTTGTTGGCCAAGCCTGCTTGTGCTCTCAATAGGGAGGCACATCTAGCAGCAGCTTATCTCCCAGGACAACAAACGTCAGACATGTTGAAATCCAACATTTGCACCCTGGGAGAGCAGCGACACCCCCATACACATTAGATGGTTTTGCCAAAATCATCTCTTTTGACAGTTATTCATTTAATGGGTATGGACAGTTCAGCAGTCTCAGTTAAAGGGGTTTTCAGTGATATTATTATTGATGACCTATCCTCGTGATAGGTCATCAATATCAAATTGGTAGGGGTCTGACACCCCCGATAATCAGCCTCGTGCCGTGTCCGTGCAGCTTTCCCTTCGTTGTTTACCTGCTCGCCATTGACATCGCACCGGTGAGCAGTGTAATTACAAGAAATCGTCCACATTCACTTCTATGGGATGGCTTCGTATTCAAGTGTATACTACAGAGCCGTCTCATAGAAGTGAATGTGCAATGTCGATGGCGAGCAGGTAAGCAATGAAGGGAAGGCTGCACTGGCACGGAGCGTGGTCTTCTCTTCAACCAGCTGATCCTGACGATAGGTCATCAGTATTAAAATCCCGGAAAACCCCTTTAATGGGTGTGAACAGTTTACCGTATGAGCATTTCCTCTATCTATTAAAGGGGTTTTCCGAGTTATATATATTGATGGCCTATCCACAGCTGTTCGAAGAGGAGGCGCGCGCCGTATCAGCACTGCCTCCTCTTTGTTGCTTACATGCTGGCCGTAACGGGGTAGTGGTGAGTAGGTGTAATTACACCTCACCGCCCCATTCACCGCTTCCATACAAGTCTATGGATACCTGAGAATAGGTCATCAATATATATATAACTCTGAAAACCCCTTTAAATATTTGTCATTTCATTATATAACTTATACACTGTATTCCTGATTTTTTTTTTTTTTTTCACTGTAGGTTCTGTTCACATTAGCTTAGTTTAGTTTTCTTCAGGCTTTCATGTATTTTATTGCAGGCAAGATCATTGTAGTCTGTTCTTGCCGTTAAAAATTCCTGATCTCTTATAGACCCCACTTCAGGATCTGCTAGGATCTGTTTGAAGATAGCTATTATCGCTCCCTCATGAACGTGAGCCTTGGTGTTAGTGTGAACAGCACCTCTGAGACTAATTATATTTCTTTTCTTTTAGGTCTTGTTTGATCACATGGGCTGTCTTAAGAAATATGAAACTGTTCAGGATATTCTGAAGGAGTTTTTTGATTTACGATTACATTACTACGGTCTACGGAAAGAGTGGCTGATGGGAATGTTGGGTGCGGAGGCTGCAAGGCTTAACAATCAAGCCAGGTTTATCCTTGAGAAGATTCAAGGGAAGATCACAATAGGTAATGATTCATTGAAGAGTTCTGCGCAAATGTTTTGCTAACCAGTAACTGCATGTCATTTGTAACTTGCCTCTTGCCTTGCCTCAAAACTATTAATTCCAGCTCCTACGTGGTGATTGCAGTCAATACTTTGTGTAACCATAACCGCCACTACAAAGTTGGTCAATGCACTTTTTTCATTTTTAGAAAACAAGACTAAAAGGGAACTAATTCAGATGTTGGTGCAGAAGGGGTATGAATCTGACCCTGTCAAAGCTTGGAAAGAAGCACAGGAAAAGGTAGGCAAAATTCACATTTCAATCTAAATGTGTTCCCTTTTACAAGGAAGGGAAGGGTTTTGTCGCTGTCCCTTTTGCTCATTAGCTTCTTAAAGGGGTATTCTCATCTTAGACAATGGGGCATATCGCTAGGATATGCCCCTATTGTCTTATTGGTGCGGGTCCCACCGCTGGGACCCGCACCTATATCCAGAACGGAGCGGGGAGCGCTGCGCCTGGAGGACCCCGGAAACCACCAGGCGCAGCTCCCAGCTGCGCTCATAGAAATGAATGGGAGCCGGGCCGTGCATGCGCGGTGCGCTCCCATTCATTTCTATGGAGCTGACGGAAGTAGCCGAGCCAGCGCTCGGCTATTTTCGGCGGCCCCATAGAAATGAATAAAGAGCGCATGCGCATTGTGCCCTCATTCAGTTCAGGGGCTCCATTCTGGATATAGGTGCGGGTCCCAGCGGTGGGACCCGCACCTATAAGACAATGGGGACATAACCTAGCGATATGCCCCCATTGTCTAAAATGAGAATAACCCTTTAACATGATTTCAAATAATGTACTAGTCTAATATGTGTGGGGATCCAATGTCTTTACAGGCTGCAGAGGAAGAGGATATCCCAGATCATAACGATGATAATTCCTCAGATTCGGGTACCACATCAGGGCCAGATTTTAACTACATTCTCAACATGTCTCTATGGAGTCTTTCCAAAGAGAAAGTAGATGACCTGATTAAGCAGAGAGATATAAAGGTATGGTACACATTTGTGTTCATGGACGGCCCTAGCTAATATTGGCTTTATACAATGTATCCATCTTTTGTTTGGAAGTATGAAGAATAGACCTTTTTGAGTTGGTTAAAGCGGTTGTTTGGCTTCAGCAAATGGCATTTATCATGAAGACAAGGCACTTGTGCCACAATCTGTGCCAGAAATACGCCTCTCTTTTAATAACTAATAAATAACAATAACATATAATAACTAATAAATAACATATAGAAGTCAGCAGCTATTTCAATTGGATCATTATAGACAGAGTAAAGCACCTCAGCCCTAAAATATAACTTTTAATGTTAAAAAAAAAAAAACCCACACAAAAATATCCTTTACAATCAAAAGCAGGTGATCCGAAATAAACAAAGTACATGCCACTCAAAGTCAGAGCGCATGAAAAGACATAGGTAATTGTGTCTGAACAGTCCCACCACTATCTCTGACTCCCCAATAAACATGGATGTCCTGCTCTGTGGGTTTGGGCAGCTTTTATCTAAACATGGTGCCTTATCAAAGTAATGTAAAACTGCAATGAATTAGACGGTACCGGTACGATAGCATTTTAGATTCATTATGTTAATTTGTCATGTAACCTAATGCTGAGCAACAGTGGATGTTATTGATGGATCTCTCCCAGAAACCCAACTTCAGATGCATTTAGGCCTTTTTCACATGTCCATGATGACATCTCTAAGGATGGTCACCCATGAAGGAACAGTGTTTGGTCATTGTGTCCATTTTTTGCCCTCTTTGTGTCATCTGTATTCCACGTACACTACTAGGCTGACGTTTAGCTTTCAGCACATTTCCTACCAATGGTTCTTATAAATTACTGACCGAACATGGATGCCTACCATGTGGTCAGTGGAAAATCACTGATGTGTGAATAAACATATTGTGCGGTCTATAGAGAAGACAGGACAGCACACGTCCGTGATTCACTGATGTGCAAAAGATGCTTTACACTTTTCTTTTTTTCTTTTTTTTTTATAACAAAAAGCTCTTTCAGTTATTTTGAGTTATTTTCTCACATTTTATACATAAAGTGCAGTGGCACAGGTGAACTAGATTTGGCACTGGTCATTGTGTGGCAGTGCCATCCGTGAGCCAAGGATGTCAAATGTGTGATGTTTCATCATTTTTATTCTTCTGTTAGGGTATGTTCACACATTGGTAATTCTACCATGACAAGTAACACTGTGGATCATCTGCCCAGAATTGTGGTTGGAGAATCCACAACTCGTAAATTTTAACGATACAGAAAAAAAGCAGCTTGGAAATTTACATGCAGAGCATATGTTATAATTTCCATGTATTACTTGCAGATTTTATCCTTTATCTACCATGCATATGGTATAATCTGTGGCAAACAAAGTTTGCAACAAAATCTGCAAGTAATACATGTGACTTTTGCAGCGGATTCATGCCAAAAAACACAGTGGAAAATATCTGTTACATGTGGACATAAAAATGGTCATCAACCATCTTGATTCTATGCCATATTCTTGCTCATCACCCACTCAGAGTTATTAGGAGACTGGAGAGTCTCTCTGTTGGGACAAACCGTCTAAAATGTATTTATGTTTTAGGGGAAGGAACTAAATGACCTGAAGAAAAAATCTCCGCCCGACCTCTGGAAAGAAGATTTGGCAGCTTTTATTGATGAGCTTGATGTAAGTATACGCAGGACCCTTCATGCTAAAAAATATAGTTGGGGATCAGGCACACGGCAATTTTTGTCACTCATCCTAGGGTGTCCGGTCCCACCGATCAAACATTGATGCCATATAAATACAAATTTAGGTAATTTCAGTGACGTGTTTAGCTACAACCTGTTGTGTTTGAATGTGGCTTGAAGTATAGAAAAGTTTGGGGCCCTCTGGTGTATGCTATAGTCTTCAGTCACTATAGGAAATGGTATGTATGATGTAGTTTGAGTCCCATTTTTTCCTTTTAAGAACTTATCTTTTTTCTTTTCATTGAGTTGTCTGATTGGAGACTTAAAAAGTCATTTTGATTTCTCTGTTGTTTAGAGAGTGGAGGCTCAGGAAAAAGAAGACGCTTTAGCTGGCACTGCTAGCAAAGCAATAAAAGGTAAAGTAGGCAAACCAAAAATGAAGAAGCTTCAGCTAGAGGAGACCCTGCCATCAATGTACGGCAGAAGAATAGAGCCCCAGATCAGTGCAATGAAAGCTGATGCCAGTAAGAAGATGCTCAAGAAGAAGAAGGTGAGGATGGTCTGTCAATCAAGTGCACAAGTACCTTTTGTTTTTTGACACGCAATGATCATTTTGGGGTTTTTTTTCCCCCCTTTCACAGGGTGAAATGGACTCCTTAGCACTAAAACTAGAGTTTGATGATGAGTTTGGCACCACAGTAGCAGAGGGAGGTGAAGACTCTCAGACCACTACTCCAGTAAAGCCTGTGAAGCCCAAGCGGGAAAGAAAAGAGAAGGAGCCTGGTATGTGACATTACATAGTATTTATGTGTTTGCCAGTTTTAGTGTTCACTTTATAATGGTGTGGCCTTAAAAATAACCTGGTGGCTCAGAAGAATGGAGATCGGCAGCACCAACTAACTGAGACATCAGCCTGCACTCGGATAGAAGAAGGTGGTTTACTGCTCAGTGTTAGTGTGCTTGTTACTGGCAACACACACTTTTTACAGATATTTGCTCATTTCATTCTGCCACACTGAACAAGACTTTGGGGGAGAGATTTATCAAACTGTCTAATGGGGGGAAAAAAACATTTACAGAGCATTTGACCCGTTCTAAAAACTGCACAGTTTTGGACCACACTGAGAGAATATTCTTGAAAACCTCATTCAGTTAAGAGTGTCATTCACACAGTGCAGCCAAAAAAACTGCAAATTAGAATGAGTCCTGCATAAACCTCTATTCTGTGGATCTGTCATTGTGACAGTAACCTTTAATTTGGGACATCTTAATCCAGTGAGTGGTACTCCTGTTAGTAGGACGAGTGTGCTATTCAGCAGTGGCCTGAATGGGAGCTCAGAGGGATGGGTGCAGCTGCAGACTTTGCTACTGAAAATGCATTCCATACATGTGAATTGGATTGTTTCTGCAGTATGTGACTATACACGTATGGATCTAAAAATTCTTGGAAGTTTAAAAAGATCTATCGCTCCTAAAAGTAAGGAGTATATAGTTATCTATCAATACATGTTAAATAGGCATATTCAGAACTTAGAACCCATGAAGAATTTTACTTTAAAATAGTCACGTCATAATCGGCTTTCTCTACTATTTATACACTATAGTTTATGCTGATTTTTGTTGCATTTCTTCTTCTTAGGTTCTCGAGCTAAAAGAAATTCTCTGACTCCAAAAACCTCCATCAAAAAAGGGAAGAAGAGGAACCCCTGGTCAGAAGATGAATCCAAGTCAGACAGTGATATTGAAGAGACTGAAGTAGTAGAACCTGTAGTCATACCTCGAGATTCCTTACTGAGAAGAGCAGCTGGTAAGTTTCAAAGTTAAGATTATTACAGTAGGATTCTGGCGGATTGTCAACATGTTCAACGTTGGCCAGGAGACCTTGAAACCTCATAGCCTTTCAAGGGGTTGTGCAAGAATGGCGGGTGGGGGTCGCAGAGCAGTGATTGGCTGCAAATGTTTTCAGCGCGGGAGCCTAGTGGAGCAGCCCAGGTTTGTTAAGAAGGAACAAGGAGCCAGAGCCGGGTAGCAGGTAATAAGCGTCCCTTTACAGAACCAGCCAAGTGCCCCCTCCCTTTCTATTCTTGCACTTCCCCTTTAAGTTCTGAGGACAAATTTACATTACACTGCTGACGTTTTACATAAGACTGCCATTCTCTGCCCTCCCAACACCACCGCTAAAGAGAACACCGTGCAATATAGGCATGATCTTATGGGTCCTGTTTTATGACTAGTGATATATGTCCTGAGATCTATAATCTGATCCTTAGACATAAAATGTCTCTTACTTGATTCTAATATCTCCACAGCTGAACGACCCAAGTACACATTTGACTTTTCGGAAGAGGAAGATGCAGATGATGATGATGACGATGATCAAATTATTAGTAATAATAATGATCTCAATGACTTCAAGCCAAAATCGTCTCCAGTTCCAAACAATCAAAATGATGACGATGCTCATTCAGACAGTCCAGAAAAAGATGATTATGATTTTCCATCTTTCAAATCGACAAAATCCACAGAGTATGTAGCAGCTAGAAGATTTTGTTGCAAAGTGACATCATCTATAAGTTTAAAGAACTCCCGACAAAAATTTTATTCCATGTCCTGCTAGAAATGTACATGATATAATCTGTAGTCAATGTCATTTTCTTACCAGTGTCTGAATTTTTGACTTATATCATCCTGAAGTTTCTTATCTGTGTCATGTGACCAGCAATTAGACCCACCAACTCACACATAGACTTGTGTGGACAGGAAGTCTAATTCTCTATGTATTCCTATGAGACTGAAAGTGAGGCTCCCATAGGAATGAATAGAGTAGTTACTGGATTTCTGTCCTGGGTCAGTTGGAGGTCAGGGAGTTGGTCACATGACCCAGCTACAATAAGAAGAGAAGAAAATGACAATCACTACAGATCATATTATGCACCTTTCTAACAGGTCAGAGAATAAATTTTTTTGCGGGAGTTCTTTAATCGTTCCAAATATTCAAGTGGTTCTTAACTTATTTTTTTATTTTTATCCCCTCCATGTAGAAAACCAACAGAAACGCAGAAGAAAAAGGATATAGATGATATATTTTCTTCCACTTCATTTTCTTCAAAGATAAATGATGGTAATATTTTAATATCATTTTATAGGAAAAGGAAAGAGATTTTGTCGCTCAACATGTGATAGCCTCAAGATACACAGTTCATACAGGGACAGTTTCACTCTTTTCAGACACAAATTCTAAAATAATAATCATATTCCTAGTCTCAGATATTTTCTGAAAGCTAATTTCATGGAATTGTGCATTTTGTGAAAAATACGTAGCAATTCATGCTTGTAGCTGAAAGCCCAAGTGGTTTAAAAAGCTTCTGTCAGCAGGATCAACTCCACTAAACCAGTCAAACTGCCCGGTAGGGTTGATACTTGTGATTAAAATGATACCTGCCTGGTGAAAATCAATTGTCATGCCTGAGAAAACAAAAGATGTTCATTGTTTATACTAGTGAGGGCTACAGGGAACCAAGAGGCGGGGCCTAGCTCTTCTGTGCACCTCTGCACGCCCCTCAGTGCACTGGAGCCCTCATTTGAATAAAGAATAAACATCTTTTTTTTTTTTTTTTTCCTCAGGCATGACAATTGATTTTCACAAGACAGGTATCATTTTAATCATCTGGAGCAACTCTACCAGGTAGTATGCCTGCTGATGGATGTGCTTTAACATATGTTTGGGGGGAGTGGGGGCCTCCATTTAACATATGCGTCCGTCGGGTGTACGTTAAAGAGGCGCTGTCACTTGGTTGTAAGCGATGTATATTTTTACATAGGTTACTATGGCCAGTTTAGATAATCTTACACATACCTGAATTGCAGAGTAGAGCGCAGTTGTTTTTGAGAAATTAAAAGTGAAAACAATATGCTAATTAGGCTTCGGAGCACCGGGGGGCGGGCTCTATCCTCTGGAGCACGCATCTTCACCGCCCTCGCGGGTCCGATGCACGCCCCCCTGGCCCTAATCCAACCCCTCCTTATCCTGATTGACAGCGCTAGACCCCAAACCCAGAAGTGACGGCCCCTAAGTACTACGGCGCAGGCGCGGGATTTCAGTGCTAGACCGAACGGTCTAGCGCTGTCAATCAGGATAAGGAGGGGTTGGATTAGACCAGGGGGGCGTGCATCGGACCCGGGAGGGTGGTGAAGATGCGGTGCTCCAGAGGATAGAGGGAAGGCTGTCTCACTGATAGGACCGTCTCCTTGTCTTCAGTCAGTGATGACAGCTATGTCTGTATACACAGTAATAGAGGGAAGGCTGTCACACTGATAGGACCTCCTCCTTGTCTTCAGTCAGTGATGACAGCTATCTCTGTATACACAGTAATAGAGGGAAGGCTGTCACACTGATAGGACCGTCTCCTTGTCTTCAGTCAGTGATGACAGCTATGTCTGTATACACAGTAATAGAGGGAAGGCTGTCACACTGATAGGACCGTCTCCTTTTCTTCAGTCAGTGATGACAGCTATGTCTGTATACACAGTAATAGAGGGAAGGCTGTCACACTGATAGGACCGTCTCCTTGTCTTCAGTCAGTGATGACAGCTATGTCTGTATACACAGTAATAGAGGGAAGGCTGTCACACTGATAGGACCTCCTCCTTGTCTTCAGTCAGTGATGACAGCTATGTCTGTATACACAGTAATAGAGGGAAGGCTGTCACACTGATAGGACCGTCTTCTTATCTTCAGTCAGTGATGACAGCTATGTCTGTATACACAGTAATAGAGGGAAGGCTGTCACACTGATAGGACCGTCTCCTTGTCTTCAGTCAGTGATGACAGCTATGTCTGTATACACAGTAATAGAGGGAAGGCTGTCACACTGATAGGACCGTCTCCTTGTCTTCAGTCAGTGATGACAGCTATCTCTGTATACACAGTAATAGAGGGAAGGCTGTCACACTGATAGGACCGTCTCCTTGTCTTCAGTCAGTGATGACAGCTATGTCTGTATACACAGTAATAGAGGGAAGGCTGTCACACTGATAGGACCGTCTCCTTGTCTTCAGTCAGTGATGACAGC
This sequence comes from Rhinella marina, assembly GCA_900303285.1. Lineage (NCBI taxonomy): Eukaryota > Metazoa > Chordata > Amphibia > Anura > Bufonidae > Rhinella > Rhinella marina. The sequence continues at coordinate 605,818 of ONZH01022196.1, read as the reverse complement.
TATGTCTGTATACACAGTAATAGAGGGAAGGCTGTCACACTGATAGGACCGTCTCCTTGTCTTCAGTCAGTGATGACAGCTATGTCTGTATACACAGTAATAGAGGGAAGGCTGTCTCACTGATAGGACGGCCTGCTTGTCTTCAGTCAGTGATGACAGCTATGTCTGTATACACAGTATTAGAGGGAAGGCTGTCACACTGATAGGACCGTCTCCTTGTCTTCAGTCAGTGATGACAGCTATGTCTGTATACACAGTAATAGAGGGAAGGCTGTCACACTGATAGGACCGTCTCCTTGTCTTCAGTCAGTGATGACAGCTATGTCTGTATACACAGTAATAGAGGGAAGGCTGTCACACTGATAGGACCGTCTCCTTGTCTTCAGTCAGTGATGACAGCTATGTCTGTATACACAGTAATAGAGGGAAGGCTGTCTCACTGATAGGACCGTCTCCTTGTCTTCAGTCAGTGATGACAGCTATGTCTGTATACACAGTAATAGAGGGGAGGCTGTCTCACTGATAGGACGGCCTGCTTGTCTTCAAAGCCCAGAAAGAGCAGGAACCTAAGTTAATAAATTACAATATTTACTGACTCTTTTCCCATAAAACTATATATCAATCAGCTCAGCTCCTCCTGCCCTATAACATTCTGCCTGCAGATTACTTTGCATTTTCATGGTGACAGGTTCCCTTTAAGATGTGCCTCTTATTTTGAGCAGTCTGTATGGCAGAAAATCAATTCTACACCAGCTATGAGCTGGCCTATATTTACACTATAATTTACAGCAATTTCTGGCATAAATGTAATAAAGTTGTTGGCCAGGGGGCATTTGTGACTTTTTTCGCCACAAAACTGGAGCAAGTGGCGTAATAAATTCTCCTCCAATGTGTTTTCTAAGTTCTGACATCCTGATTTTTGTGTTTCTTAGATGACACCTCAAAATATAACAGCGATGATGGTGAATCGTCCCCCTTCTACTCCTCGCCGTTCAGCTACAAATCTTCAGAGAAAACCACCAGCAAAACATCTACTAAAAAAGATAAAGGTGATGTTTCTTCTGAATGACAATTACTTTATATCCTTTCACAAGCTTTATTCAGTAAAGCTGCGGATTATGAAGTTGAATTTCCTCCTGTCTTACCTGTGGCTAAAAGGCACTGTGTTGTGCAGGTTCACTTGAATTTCTGTAACGTGTAGATAAACCACTTATTCCAAGTAGTAAGACTTTTGGTAACACAACTTATTGATTTTAAAAGGGTTTTCCAGGCTAATGATATTGATGAGCCATCCTCAGGACAGTTCATCGATATAATACTGGTGGGGCTGGCACTGGACAGCAGATACCTGCAGTCCTCCAGACCTACCACTGAGAACAGAGCTGGAAGATAGATTGTATAGTGGCTGTCAGGTTACTGCAGCTCAGGGGTGCTGTATATTGGACCCTCCCACATCTGATATTCAATATTACTAGTCCCAAGAACCTCTTTAAAGGAGTTATATCTCCTCAGACACTGGTGGCATAGAATTTGTTGCTGCGTTCAAAGACCCCAAATCTTTTTATTTGATCATCGACTGAGCTGTGTGTGGGCTTTTTGTTTTGTAGGATGATGAAGTTCCATTGACAAAATTGTCTACATGTGCTCTTTTTAGTCACTTTTTATCCACTATATACTTCTGTAAAATGAAAAAAAGAACATAATTTGATTGAGTGGCGCTTGACAAGGTATAAACTGCTAATGATGCTACTGTAGGTAGATGATTACACAACCAAGGTGGTGCCCCCTTTATATTGGTTCTGCAGCGGGTATATGTTGAGTCAGGGTCACATTAATACTGGTTGGCATCTTCACTGCTTCCGATACAGTCTTTCACTCTGGCATGGTAACCTTCATACAGATGCTTGATATCCTTCTGGGGTTTATCATTCCAAGCTCTTCAACTTTGAAACATAGTTCAGCAAAGATGGTTGTTGAATGCAGTGCATGGGAGAACCGACGCCCCAGTCCTTCTCAGTGGAGGAGAGATCTGGCCAAGGGAACTTGTGGATACCCTGAAGAGCACATTGTGTAGTGGAGGCAGTGTGTGGGCAGGCGCTATGTTGTTAGAATACCACATCTGAGTTACAACAGTAGGAAGGGTTCAACAATGTCCTGGACATACCGAAGGCTGGTCAATGTTCCCTCCACATATACCAGATGGGAACGGTCTTGGTAGCTAATGGCTCCCCACACCATGACACTTGGTGATAGTCCTGTATGTCTTTGCTGTATTCATAAGGGCAGTAGGCACATTGACCAACCAGCACTAACAGTCTATACTTTGTCAGTCTCCTTTGAATCACATTAAAGGGGTTGTCTCACTTAAGGAAATTGCACTTATCTTGTAGACAAAGTTAAAGGAGCACTCTCGCAAATTTTTTTATTCTCTGACTTGTAAGAAAGGTGCATGATGTAATCTGTAGTGAATGTAATCTTCTTATCAGTGTTTGTATTTGTGAGCTATCCCCTCTCTTCTAATTGTAGCTGTGTCGTGTGACCAACTTTCTGGTCTCCAATTGACCCAGGACAGGAAGCCAATTACTTTTCTATTCATTCCTATGAGACTGAGGCTTCCATAGGAATACATAGAGAAATGGACTTCCTGTCCACACATAAGATGCTGTGTCAGTTGGTGAGTCTGATTGCTGGTCACATGACACATGAGAAGCATCAGGGAGATATAACTCACAAATACAGACACTGGTGAGAAAATGACATTCACTACAGATTACATCATGTACATTTCTAGCAGGACAGAGAATACATTTTTTTGCGGGAGTTCTTTAATACAAGGAACTTACTTAATGCACACTGCAGGGTGGTCGTAACCGCTGGAAACAAACAGTATATAATGTGATGAAAAAATGAATGAAGCCAGCAAAGAAGGCAGTATGGACACTGATTGCTCATATAATACATAGGAATACTTCTGTATTTCACTGTGTTATTGCCTGTCGGTGCTTTTCTGACCTATTCAGCAGGTATGGATACATGGCAAATGCAATGGGCATCTGCACTAATGGTGTTACAGAAGAAGCCTCCTCCTTGTGTCTAATCACTTAGATGCCACACAGCGGCGCTATATCCAGTCCTGCGATGGGAGCAAGCTGTTGGCTGTATAATACACCCAGCACCCGGAAGTGATGGCGCAGCCACAGCTCCTGTACCTTCACTGTGACATACTATTATGTCCATTCACATTGTGACCCATTTGCCATGAAGTAATAGTACTTCTCAGGGCAAGAGGGAGTTGGGAATAGCGTCTTTGACCTTTGCAGATTATTAGCCCATGTATCTGTGTTGTCTACTGTATGTGCTGTTTAAGGTCAATGCAGGATGGATTTATTGATTGATTTATTTATTTTATTAGAAGATATTCCCAAATTCAACAGTGATGATGATGAAGATGATAAACCTTCCCCCCTCTACTCTTCAACATTTAGCTTCAAATCCACAGAAAAACCAGCAAGCAAACCGTCTGCTAAGAAAGGTAAAGAGTTAAAGAGGACCTGTCAACTGGAAAATGGTGAAACGGGCACTTTTCTGCTCCTCATGTTCAGGAGATAAGGCCCCCAGTTTTATTGTCCTCCTATATGTTAATAGGCCTGTAGATTGCCATTGGTGCATTTACAGAACCTTCTATCCTGTGTGAACATCATCTCTGTCACGCTGTCCAGTAAGTCCGGTTACAGTTATTGATAACGAACGTTCCTGCAAACACTTGTTCTCGACAGTCTGCCTGTGTAAAGGTGCAGCGGATCACTCAATGAATGAGCGAAACGATCTGGTGATCCTGTCGTTTGTGCAGGGCCCTAAACTATTGTTTCTGGGCAGCAGATCGTGTTTAAACAGTGATCTGCAGCCCATAAACAATGCAGCTCTATGAGAATGAGCAATCGCAGTATCGATTTTGCGTCCTCATACTGTGGAGGAGATCACTGCATATAAATGCAGCAGCCAGATCAGCAGATGAATGTGTACGTCGCTATACGCTTTGACCACCAGATGGCGCGGTACTACATAGGTAAACATTAAATTCACTGGCTTGTTTTTTAAAAGCATATAAATGCCAAATGTGATTAATTTTCTGTCTAATGGATATAACTTGTAATGGTGGGACAACCCCTTTTGGCTGGTTTCACACTTACAGCAAGGATCTCCGGCATACTGTTCTCTGATGGAACAGCATGCCAAAGTTTTCTAGATCCATCATGGCCCACAGCTACAGCATCACAACGTTGGTGTTGTGTGATGGTAACATGACAGTGACACATTACTGCAGACTAGGCAATCTGAAACAAATAGGCTCCACATGCGTACCTATAGAATTAGAGTTCATGCACAGAATCCTATTGGTGGTCTGAGTAATATACTAAATTCTGAATATAGTGGTAATGCATTAGGCAAAGTTTTGCTTGTAAAAAGATATTCTTAGATTAGGTGGCATGTATGGAGCCATATTCCTTAGTAGGAGCGGTGGTTCTAAGGGGTATGTAATGTGATTACAGAATATTGCCGTCCAGCCTCCTTCTGTAATGCACACTTTAGACAGGTTGTCGACCACATGTGGCACTACACTTTCAACCAGCCAGTCGGCTCTCTACGTTTGTATTAACATGTGCACTATATTGCGGTTGTATGATAACATTGGCAGCGTGGTTTTACAATCTTTGTAATGCTGCTCGATCGTTGCTGGCTTGAAGGATTTTGTGGGCCATTGATGAAAGGGGGAATCCAATCCATTCATTAAGGGATATAGCTCCACAATATTTATTTAAATCAGATCATGTAATGTCCGGCTATAATCTCTGAGGTAGGAGCTGGGTTGTTTTCTTAATGTCAGTCTTTTCCTTCCTGTGAATTCAACAGAAAGAAAGAATTTAAAGAGCAAACATGAATGATTTCATGGGTTATTTTGCTTCTACATCATGTAGCATTATTTTACCTCTAGGTGTTACTATTTTTCCATGCACAGGTCTAAAAATGGAAATTATCTGATTAAATGATTGTGAGCTTCCAGTATATCAGGGCACTAACTTTTATTCTTAAATTTGCAGCAAAAACCTCTTCAGATGGAACCCCAAAACAAAAACGACCGCCAAAGCCAAAGAAGTCTGAAGTTTTTGTGAATTCAGACTCTGACTTGGAGTTTGGAGGCCCAAAGAAAACTACAACGCCCAAAGGCAAGTATCTAGAGAGGTTTTATCATCCCGATATTTTTTATTTTTTTTTTTCTTCTGCCTCCTGTTATTTGCAGATTAATCTGTAATAGGTTAGGTTTGTTAAGATACGTGAGCCAATCATTGTGTAGGAACGCTCGTAGAAATGCCTGTTCCCAATAATCTGCCTGTGCAAAGGTGTCGCCAATTATTGATGTGCACACCTAAATCATCATTTCTGGGCAGCAGATTGTCCTCTACAAACCGGGATCTGCTGCTCAGGAACACTTCTCTATGGGGACGAGCAATTACAACTGTTGTCACCTCCTCTGATGAGCAGGCAATTATCAGGAACAAATGGTGCGTTCGCAATAATTGCTTGCTAAATCGGTCTTTACACAGGCCTATGATTGGCCATTCATTTTCCATAGGGCCACAAAAGATAGGGACAGCACACTGTGCTGTCCGCATCTGCACTTACGTTCTGCAGCCCGGCAAAGAAATAGAACATGTCCTATTTTTGTCCGTGGACAAGAAAAGACATTTCTATATAGTGCCGACCATGTGTGGTCCGCAAAATGCGTCGCGCACATGGCCGGTGTCCATGTTTTGCGGAT